>PVJI01003685.1:0-119940 GCA_004026765.1 Micronycteris hirsuta | reverse complement strand
GAGGGCATGGATGAGATGGAGTTCACCGAGGCCGAGAGCAACATGAACGACCTGGTGTCCGAGTACCAGCAGTACCAGGACGCCACGGCCGACGAACAGGGGGAGTTCGAGGAGGAGGAAGGCGAGGACGAGGCTTAAGAACTTCTTAAATACATCGTGCATTGTTAGTGAATTTCTGTTGTCCTCAATCAAGCATGGTCTTTCTATTTGTATACTATGGTGCTCAGTTTTGCCTCTGTCAGAAATTCTAAGATATCTATACTAATTATAAAGCATGTGTCTAAAATCTTGTGGTTTCTCCTTATTCTTTCACTAGATACTTCTTGAATATTATTATGGGTTTACTAACATAACAAAATAGAATTTCTACTTTTTTAAAAAAATTTTTAATTAAATTTGGGTGACATTGGTTAATGGGATCGCATAGGTTTCAAGTGTACAATTGTATAACACATGATCTATATATTGCATTGTGTCCACCACCCAAAGTCAAATCATGTTCTGTTATCACATACTTAATGTTTAATTAATAGTTCTATTAATAAAGATATAAAAGAAGTATTTTTTCATCTTCACTTGCCCAAAGTATGAAAGTAAAGGAATCCAGCAAAGGTAAGGGAGTGAGTAGATTTGAGGTAAAGTCAACCTTCTTCCCTTGGCTGGAGTTACAGCGATCCTGTGAAAGTCTAGAATTGGGGACCTCAGGTAAGGACTTTCTTCTGTTTCTTTTCTTGCTTTGCACAAGGACACAACTACAGAGACCAGTGAGTGCCCGCACCTCTCAGACAGAAGGCCCAGCGTGGGTTCGTGGCGCCCCGAAACAGCAGCCAGGGCACAAATGCTCCTCTAACGTTTATTTGCAAATAAATCACCATTAGGAATTTATGTTTTAAGACAATGGTAGAGATTCAAACCTTAATGTTAAAAAGTCAGATTTAATTTTAGTAGCTATTAGAGGATGTTTTTAATGTCATTTTTCCTATTGGATTAGCAGCAGTTGTGGGGAGGAATAGAAAGCCTGGAGGCAGGTGAACTGAGCTGTGACACGGGGGTGGGTACCAGAGGCCAGGCCAGGCCGATGAAGCCCTTTGCTAAGGAATCACCAGGTCACGCGTTCATTGTAAGAAGTCTTCTGCTAACTTGTTGAATTCATCTGCAAAACGTAAGTGGAGGTTGTGTTTGCCTTCTGGCATCAGATGCAACCTAAAAGAAAAAGCTTATGATTGGTGGCACACCACGTAAAACCTCTTACCCTCCCTAACATGACATGAAAATCTAAAGTAAAAACCCGCCCCATTTTTGGATGACTACTTTTGGGGAGAGAATATAAGGTACATAGCATAACCTTTCCTGAATATTAAAGAGTAAAAGCCTCCTGGAGTTTATACCAACCTGGAGGCTGACCTGACAGGAACAGCACACCCTGGATTTGGAACTGTGTCATGTAACAAACAGCGTAACTGAACCTGCTTGAGAGTGGGGCACATGACACATGATTTGGCAGTTGGCTAAAAAAAAAACTCATTTTAGTAAGGCTGATTTTTAGGAGACGGCTGGAAAGATGATAAAATAGAAAATGCCCAGAATCCACTGAGTGAGAACAGGTAAGCTGCTTGAGGTGTCTGTGTAGCGGAAAGACCCAAATCAGTCCCGCCACCACCAGACCCTTGTTCAAGGTTCAACATCACCCTGTCATTTTTGGAGAGCTGAGTAACTAAACTCAAGCCTCTGGACAAAGGGTGAAGAAGTGTTCCTTAGGACTGTGGGCGGGGGCAGCCCGCTTCGGCAACTGTTTTTTCTCCAGCTGTCACTACTTGTCTTCTGTGACACACCTTACTGTCGTCTTAAGGATTCCTCCTCACAATAGTGTTGTGGTCCAATGTGGCTGGTTGGCAATTTCTTTAATAAAGGCAGCCTTGTCTGAGTTGTACGTTTTATTTATTGGTTATAAAAGTACAGAAATAAAAGTTTTAAATTAAAGCTTCTAGGATATAAGTGCAAGCTTCAGCTATCTTGTCCACAATGATGATTGGACATTACAAGGACTATACTGGGGCAAAATGCCAGTTACTGCGTTGCCTAATCCTCTGGTTTTCCAGCACCTGGGGTCTGAGAGCTCTCAGAGTGCTGGGCAGAACTTGGGAAAGCGCCCTGGGAACAGAGCTGTCCTGCAGCCCGACCACATCGGGGTGGCGTGGGGGTACCCCGATCATCAAGATCATTTACTTGAAAGGAGGAAGGGCTACATGTTGACATCTTCCTCAGGCTCTCAGGAAAGTTAATGCCATTTACAGTAACCAGAATGTTCCAAATTAGTTTTAATGCTGTTCAGAAAAGAATGGCAAGCCACATCGACCCCAAAGATAGGATCCCAGTCACCCTACACAAAGAACAGGGCTTGCAGGGATGCTCAAGGCCTGTTTTTAGGAGACAGAACCAACTGCCAAGGATGTTGAAAGGTCACAGAAGGGCATGTCTAGGCCAAACTGCGTCTTCTATTGTGCGCTAAGCTGGGTTCCTAAGCAGAGATCCCAGTCTGCCCCACTTGCAAGTCCTCCTCTGTGGACAGCCATGCTGCTTATCATGTGCCCTACCTCATTCCTATGATTCATTCAAATCCCTAGTGAGGAAGGGGAAACACCAGTGAATCCCTTCTCTTTAGCCTCAGTGCTGTCTGCATTCTTCCTATAGTAATCTCTAGGTCTTGGGGAAATAAAAACTAGGTCCCTTTCATTAAAAATATGGGAGATCTGTTCTGAGTCATCTCCGTTCGGACCTACACTGAATTATGGGTGGATGAACAGACGGATGAGTATAAAGGAAGTCGCTCTTCTCCTTGATACCTTTTAGGGGTCATTGCAAGTTCTTTAATACGCCCTCCTATAGGTCTGACACAAGAGTCACTATACTTAAAGCCCACATGTGCTCCTCTTTGGGAAAGCACCACACTGGACAGGAGTAAATATAGGCTGTGAAGGTGATGTAGCAACTCTACTGCTGACCAAGGTTCTCACCCAAATAACAAAGGGATCTAATCACATGATCCATGGAGAATGTTTTGCAAACAACCACATTTCCCAGGAGAATTGGTAGGAAATCCACCCCCCACTCCAACACATGGTTCAACTGGAAATTAAGGGGTGTCAAGATGGTAAACAGAAGTTCCTATTTGCCAGTGCAGGTTCCTTGTCACATTTGGCACTTTTAGAAAAAGATGTGATTCTACATCTTCTGATAAATTACAATGTCTAACCTCACAGTATAAATCCAGTGATCAGTTTACTTCTTGATACAGTCCTTCTAGGGTCTCACTCTTTACACCCCAAGGAGCAAAGGAGAAACAATGTTAGCATCCCTTCCTCAGTCGACCCTTCCAGTTTTCAAATTAAGTTCTGAGAGCTACAGATACGAACAAAGTCATAAATTATGTGCTGCGACATTTTTCTCCACTTCGGATGTGATAATACTCTAAATAAGTTATGAACCCATAAGAGTTTCCAGTAAGTCTGTGAGCATTTTTTTTTTAATTGAAAATCAAAGTAGGTTCCTGCCTGACTGCCTCCAAACAGGGATGTGGGCTTTTTCATGCCTTCAGACTCAAACTGAAACATCGGCTCGTCCTGGTTCCCTGGCATTCAGAATTAGACTGGAGCTATGCCTCATCTGTCCTGGGTCTCTGCCTTCTTGACTCTGTTCCAGCTTGCCAGCCAAAGACCTTGTACTTCTCAGTGTTCATCACTGCGTGAGTCAATTCCTTATTCCTTATAGAAAGTAAACGTGTGTGTGTGTATCCTATGGGTTCTGTTTCTCTCGAGAACCCTGACTAATAAATACACCCATACTCCTACACTCATGCTAAACATTGGGACGGAGGGCAACTTGCCTCTGACCTGTCAAGCTATACCCTGGCTGTCTCCTGGGGCCCCTGACCTCCTGCACTCACGCCAGCATTCCATCCACAGAACTGGCAGCTGCTGTGTGCTGAGTTGTACGCGTTAAGTGTACAAATATGCACTCATTCCTCAAAAAATATTTTGAATGGTAGATACTATCACCCACATTTTACAGATAAGGAAGCGGGCATGGAAATGTATGCACCCTGCCTAAATGAGTGACTGAGCCAGCACGCAGACCTGCCTGAATACTGCCGGTGCTCTTCACCGCCACCGCTGTGAATGTTGCTCAGGATCCCAAAATACCGACTCAGCTGCCCAGGCGAGACTCCATTTCCCACCTCTGCTTTGGGTGACACTGGCCCCAGATGCCACTCTCTGTGCACGTGGATGTTACCGCTCATTCTTTCCCAAGTGGTCTGGCTCTCTGGCCCCAACTCCAGAACATGAAGTTGGACCATAGTTTTTGGCCTGGAGTCACCAGTCAGTGACCCCTGGCCACCCACAGAGGCTTGGTCCCATGTGCCTCTCTTGCTCTCACATTCCCTTTCTTTCGGCAGGTACGACACTACATCCTGGGAAAGGCATTGACATGCTCAACAGGAGGAAAACTAAATTCACATGCTAACAGCAGTAAAAAGGTATAAATAACGAGCTGTGTGGCTTCAGATAGATGAGTAATTGGAGAAGAAGGAGAAAGCAGAAGAGGAAAAGACATTTGAGTTGCAACCTGAAGGATGAGCACACTTGGCCAGGCAACCAAAGGAGGTGAGGGGAACAAGATTCCAGGCAGGGTGCTGGTCGTTTGCAGCTGAGTCCCAAGTCCAGACCCTGACCTCTGCTGGGCCTGTAAGTCCTGACATCTGAGCATCTCCCCAGAAACATACTATAATGGGATGAACTGCATCCTCCCAAAATTCGTATGTTGAAGTCCTAACCCACAGTACTTCAGAGTATGACCTTATTTGGATATAGGTCTTTAGAGAGGTAATTAACTTTCCCTGGCTGGTGTGGCTTATTTGGTTGGAGCACTGTCCCATAACCGAAAGCTTGTGAATTTGATCCCTGGTCAGGGCACATGCCTAGGTTGTGGGTTCGATCCCCCATCAGGGGACATATGGGAGGCAATCAATCGATGCTTCTCTCTCTGTGGATGTCTCTTTCTTCCTCTCTCTCTAAAAAAGCAATGAAAAAAAGGCCTTTGTCCTTGAGGGAGGATTTAAAAAAAAAGAGGTAATTAAGTTAAAATGAGGATGTTAGGGCCCACCCTAAAATGACGGGTGTCCTTATAAGAAGAGATTAGGACACAGACACAGAGACGGAAAACCATGTGAGGACACAGGGAGAAGGCGGCCATCTGCAAGCCAAGGAGAGAGGCCTCAGAGGAAATCAGCCCTGCAGACACCTTGATCTCAGACTTCCAGCCTTCAGAACTGTGAGAAAATAAACTTGTATTACTTGAGCCTCCCAGTCTCTGGTATTCATTGTAGCAGCCCTAGCAGACTAATACTCATAACGAGCAGATACGTGTTCAACGAGCTATGTAGTCATGACCTCCTCTGAGATGTCTGAGTCCCACTGCTTCCTGGGGCCCATCCACCCTAGCTCCAAAGAGTCTGATGGTGCCAACCTCTGCTCAATGCAATTTCTCTGAAAACAAGCTGGGGCTGGCCTCCTGGGTGATGCATGTCTGGTAAAAGGAGACACCCAAGCAGAGGCTGACTAGCTAGACAGGTGGTGAGTGATGTCAGTGCTTTTCCATCTCAGAAGGAGGGCTGGACAAGCAGGGGGTGCACAGGGGCTGGGGCAGGACAAGGAGACTCTAAGGGGCAGGGTCTGCTCCCCATCACTGTTGTAATAAGAACAGCTCTTACTTATTAAGAGTTTGTTAGGAGGAAGAGTTCAATTGCCTAAAAATAAATTTTAAAACAGTAAACTTGAATGATCTCTAACACCTCTTTGCTTCCAAGAGATTCCATCATTCTTCTCCCACAGAGAGAAACAAGAGACAAAGAAGCCGGCCTGCTGAGCAACCCCACCCTTCATTAGCCGCCTCCTGAGGAGAGAAAGGCATTGGCTTCATATATGTTATCTATTTGCTGGTGAAATCTTTGAGGGACAGACTGTGGCTTAAACTTTAGTGATAAATGTACCTGGCAAGGTAGTAAAACACTGAGTTCACTGGCGCTTGCTACGGCGCGAACTGCCGCGCCACGCTGACAAGGACATGGTGCACGGAATCACACTACGACTTTGGTGCTTAAGGAGGCCAACTTCCTTTGGTCGGGTTCACAATAAACCACACCTGCTTTAGGCAAATTCATGTCCAACATAAAGGGCTGTTTTAGGAGAGGAAGGTAGTAGGCGTAAAATGCAAACCAGTTTTAGACAATCACTGCTAATAACACTTTACATTTAACTGATTTGTTCCAAAGAATATTGCTCTAAGACAATGACCTTCCATAAAATAGCCCACTGAAACACTAACATCTAAACAGTGAGGGGATATTCTTTGACCATGTCGATGTACTCTGTTGTTAGGAGATGGGTTTCAAACAGAATTCTTACATTAAACTTTCTTGCAGACTGACTTTTACTGAACCTGGCTCTCCAAGGGAACACATGTCTTCACTGTGAGAGTGAGTAGACAAAAACCTGTCATTTCTGATGCTAGAAAACAATTAACCAGATCAGCAAGTAAATAATGCAGACATCTTACCGTCATATTAAAATAAGAGTATGTTTATGAGCGGCAGCTGTGCAGTAGGGCAAAAACACTAAAATAGGAGGAAAAAAAACCGAGGATTTGTCTCTAACGGGCTAAGCAACCCTGGGCAATTACTTAGCATCTCAGCCTTTATTTTCTCATCTATAAAATGGGGACAATATTTCTTTTTCATAAGAAATATTTGTTTTTCATAGTTGTAAAGTATAATTAGATTTTGTATGTTAAATGCCTTTTAAAATATAAAATGCTATATAAAAATATAAATTATATAGATTTATGATACTTATATCTTACTGTAGAATAAGAAGCATACTCCTCATACTTAAATATTCTCTGAGAAGCACAGCATGGAATAGTATGATAGGAAGTAGTGGACTGTTTCTGCACCTGCTTTTCCTGCTGAGCTCTGGGAACTCTCAGGGCAGCACTGGCCCAGAGCAGGCTTCATAAATTGGCTCATGGAAGGAACGGTGAGAGGGAGACAAGGAGAGAGGGAGAGGGGAAGAGGGAGAGGGAGGGGGGGAGGGGAAGGGGGGAGGGAGAGAGGGAGGGAGAGAGAAAGAGAGGGAGGGAGGGAGGGAGGAAGGAATGGAAGGAGTAAGAGAAAGAGAGAGTGAGTGAGGAAGGAAAGATTTTCTTAGGCTGCTAATAAAGGTTGATTTCAAAAGAATTCCATAGCAAAGATGTCCTGAGTAATGACAGTATCTCTGAAATTAATAGATAGTCTTTGAAGGGGTCAAGGCTCACCTGGGTCTTTATTTTCCATTATAATTGTTAAAAAATGAAGTCACTATCTTCCAGTCACACCTCATTTTCTCCTTCAGGATATGCATCCATTGCATGTGAGGGAGATAACTGAATTTATGCAACTTTGAATTTTCATCTTGATACAGCTGGCTACATTTGGACTAGCAAAAGCTTGCTCCTATGTCAGCCAAAATATTTAAAACGTAAGTTTCTGTTCTCCATACAAAAATATATGGAAATGAAAACAAAAATTTTTCTGACACATAAGTTTCAGTGATGCCTAAAGCTGGCTGGCAGAAATAAGAATGCAAAGAATAAGCAACATGTATCTACTATTTAATCAAGTGAGCTACCAACATGGTTTGGTATATGTTGGTATTTTATAATTCTGAATAATAATTTAATTATCTGGTATGTATAAATTTAAGCCACAAAAAAATTTAGAACATAATTTTAACGGAAAAAAAGGAGCATCAGAGTTGAATATAGAATGTGATTATTTCTGTTTAAAAAAAGGAGAAACACACAACAATGCTAGCAACAAAAGCATTTAAATGAGTGGCAAGCAAAAGGCTATTTGTTTCCTTCTTTTGGTTTTACAGATTTTCCTTATTGGGAAGGCAGTGCTTTTGTAATAATAGTGTTAAAATTCCCAAATTATACAAAATTGTTTTAGTTAACAATGATTCCTATGAATCTAACCGGCCACCAGGTCACAGAACGTAGTATGTGTTAGCCCAGTTCACAGCAATGACAAGAGATATTTACCTGGGAATCCCCTTCCTTGCAAGTAGATCAGGGCTCCTTTTGTTCCCTATGTTTCTGGAACCCTGTATACAGTGGTACTGCTTATTGTCATTGGCAAAATGCGGGTGGGGGTCCACTTTAAAAGATCCCAACCTTCATCTTTCTTTTCATTATTATAGCTTCTCCCATTTTCTTCAGAAGCCTTAGAGGCGCAGAATGATGGAACAGAGACTGGCCTTACCGTGACCCTCTCACATGTTTGTGAATGAAGTCAGCGTGAAAACGTGGGACTAGAGGATCCTTTTCACCATGCACAATTAAGGTGGGGCACTGAACCAGGGGCAGCAAGTGTCGGCAGATATTACCTGAAAAACAAATGCACGGAGAGTGGGCTTTAAGGTGACCGTTTCACAAGGGAAGCGAGAGCCGGGGCAAGCCGTGCCTCTCCTGGGACCTCGGTGGCCCAGTGTGTTCAATTAGACGGGGTGGGAGGGGCCTACCAGCTCTACCCTTCGTTGGGTTGTTTCCTTTTCTGTTTCTCTGCTGTTTTTTAAAGTTTTATTTTAAAACTCTATTAGTGAACAAGCAGTTTTGCCTGATTTAAATTAAAAATTCACATAAAACAGTAAGAAAAACAAACAAAAACCCACAGCTCTTTATATGACATAGAGGCAGTTCCCAGTTTGCAAAACCACAGTAGGTGCTTGGCCATCTGATAAGCTCCTCCCGGGACATAATGTCTTAACTGGACCGTGGGGTCCCAGCTAGCCCTCCAAGCTCATATACCTCACAATGTAGTTACACTTTATAGCTTCTCCTCACCCCTCCAGCCTCGCTGACATTCCTGTCTGATCCATGTTTGAAAGATTAGAAGACTCACTCCCACGCATAGCAACATCTCTAGGTTCCTGTCCCCCACCACCTCCCACCTGTGAAATTTTAGTGGTTCCTTTGCCACCTGAGTTTAGGCCTTCTCCTCTGGTCGAACAGGAGTAAATCATAGTTCCCTGGGTGGCAATGGGGCTAAAAAGAGATGCCATAGAACCAGCTGATGCCCAGCAGGTACAGAGCCACAGAGCCAGCTCCTTCTTCCTCCTGCCCTCCCCTGCCTGTGTCGGAAGGAAAGCATGGCAGCTCTGAGAAAGCTGGAAGCCAGCCCAGGGGGCACTGTCCCCTCTTTAGTTGGGGGTTTGAATGAGAAGGTGACAGGTAGACAAGGGTAATACTTCTCTAGATCTCTGAAGGTGACCCCCTCCTGTCCCTGAGATGATACACATCTGCCAACTGTATACTCAGATAAATGAAGTTGGCATTACTGAGTGCTCACTATGTGTTGGGAACTGTTCACATTATTTAATACCCATAAACCACTTATGGTAGTTACACGTTTTAACTCATTTAGTATGTACAATTATTTGTAAATCAAGTACTTTTATTAAGCACTTACTCTGTACTTGGTACTGTACCAAAGCTGAACATACACAACTCATTCAGTCCTCAGAACAACTTTATGAGGTAGTTATTAGCATCCCTAGTTCTCAGACAGGAAGTTGCAGCTCAGAGAAGCTAAGTGATTTGCCTGAATCCATTCCAAGAGCAAGCCAAACGGCAAACAAAACCAGAACGCACGCCAGGCCTGCTAACTCCAAATCTGTGCAGGTAGTCCCTGTGCCAGGTCTGAGCATCCTGAACCTTGAGTGTACAGCCAGGAAAAAGGGCTCCTCTCAAATTAACTAGCACAGAAGGAGGCAAGTAGTTCATTAACAATCTTGCTGTAAGATGACTGACAGGCTGCTAGATCCTTTGTATTATGACATTTTTTCACTCCATTTCTCTTTAAAAAAAAAAAGATTTTATTGTTTAGAGTTTTAGGTTTACAGCAAAACTGAGTGGAAGGTACAGAGACTGCCCCCACATGCGGCCTCCCCCACTACCAACACCCCCCAGTGGTGCATTTTCACAGTGAGAGAACCTCCACTGACGTATCATCGTCACCCAGAGCCCACCATCCCCCTCAGGGGTCAGTCACCCTTGGTGCTGTGCACCCTGTGGGTTTAGACAAATGTGTAATGAATGGCATGTATCTAGTATAGTACCACAGAGAGCATTTTCACTGTCCTGAATTCCTGTGTGTGGCTGTTCTAATAGGTGAAGAGTGGGATTTCATTTCTGTTTGGTCCATCTTTTAATTGGGTTGTTTTCTTATTGTTATCCTGGATAACAGCCTGTTATCAGATGGGTCTTTTATAAATATTTTCTCCCAGTCTGTGGCTTGTCTTTTCATTCTTTTGACGGTGTCTATGACAGAGCACAAGTTTTTAATTTTAACAAACACAGGACATATTTTTTAACTCATTTAATTCTTCTTCTGCCTATGGGCAATATGACATTTTTCCATATTCTCTTCAAAAAAACATAAAGGTTTACATTTCACAAAGTTGCCTTCTTTAATGCAGAACTGTCTCAGATATTGTTTTACAGAAATTTTTTTGTTTGCTTTAACAGCCAAGGAAAACAGACTTCAGAGACCCATTTCTAAGAGTGGGTACTGCATTTGAACAGGATATATTTGATCATTTGAACTTAAGTCAAGAAAGCAACTTTTCCAAATGTCCTGTTTGTTGTGAAGGTTCTGACAGATGACTCATTCTGGAAATTATTAGTTAAGACATCAAATCGATTCTTCAATCATAATGACTTTATATTTACATGTGCTTCAAGATTAGACTTTAGCTACTTTCTATTCTTTCAGCAATTAAAAAAAGAAAAATGAGACATTCAACATGTAAATATTTATATAAAAAACTTTTAGATTGTTTCTTAAAGTTGTTCATTTTCACTGCGATTGGACATCATGTCAATTTTTCAGATAAAGAGAGGGAGACATCGATTAGGGCTAAAGTCCTGTAACTTAGTCCTGAAGATGGAAAAAGAAGTGAATGCTCTCTCTACCTCATACTACTGCGGGGGCTGAAGGTCACGCAGAAAGTCCCTCCTTGTTTGTGCGAGGGTATCTTGTCTAAATGTGCAAAAAGAAAAAATTATGGTATATGTTGTAGCTTATTTGTTTTCTAATTACTCATTCTGAAATTAGAAAACAAAGACTATTTGAGGCTTCTGGAGAATTATTTTGTCATCACACACAAAGGCGTAGAAGTGAAAAAGAAGAGTCTGCTATTAAAGACTCAACATTATAAGCCTTTACACGATATACAACCTGTCTCTAGCTAAAGGTGGATTTAATACAGGAGAACTTGTACTGTAGAGTCGCTAGTGTTCTCTGCTCATACACCAGGGTGTACGGATAGTGGGTGAAGGCATGAAACCCTGAGGAATTCTGCAACATCAGGGGAGGAATTTAAGCAACCTGTACAATCAGCAAAGGAACCATTAAAGAGTTCATGCAACCTACCATCTGGAAGATGTTTAAACTGTTTTATGCCATCCACCCACTTTTCACAGGTTTTTGCAAAGTACTCATACCCATATAGGGTTTCCAGAGGCTTTTTTGTTTTCTCACTCCACTTAGAAACATCTCGGATACCTGAAAAACAGAAGAGTGAAAAGAATAGGTTTAGTGTCATACTAAAGTTTATCTTTAAATATTCTAAGCACAGTCCAGCTCAAAGCCATTACTTGCTGTTCTGTCTGCCTGGAATGCTTCCCCAGGTTTCCGTGTGGCTCACTCCTCACTTCACCCAGGGCAGTGAGGCCTTGCTTTCCTGACCACCCTCCCTCCAGCTATTCTGCTCAGCACGTGCCACTCCTTTGCAGTGTTTTCTATGTCAGAGGCTGAGTGCCTTTCTCTCTACTAGGCTGTAAGCCTCAGAGTAAGGGACTGGGCTGTGTTTTGCTCCCCACTGTACCCCCACTGTATACCAAGCCTGCACCAGTGCTTGGTACAAAATAGGCACACAACGAATGCTTACAAAGTGCAAGAAATTAGATCTGCATTTAATGCATCCTGTTAAAGGTATATGATAAAAAAAGACTTCCCCTAATTAGGGTCACTTGAGTAAGAGAGACATTATTTACAATAGACGGTTTTTTATTTCTGAATTGCATTTATGTACATTGAGAAATGCACACAAATTGTTTATTTTAATTTCTTCTACTGAAGAAATATGGATATAAAAGGCTAACTACTAGAGGATTCACTATTAGAAAAGGAAATGATAGCTAAAAAACACCTTTAAAATAAACACATTCAATTACTTAGCCTAATCTTTTCCATACTTTAAATGCACTGAGATAAAGATTCTAATCCTCCTGAGCATATTAAATATTGTCCATGCTTTTAATACAGTGCTTATGCTACAAGGTGCACCTCAAAGATACCATGACACAATGATATGAATTCACACTGAGCAACAGCTTAGCATTCCAGACAGTGCCAAGCACCAGGCAGATACCTAGTATAAATTTAATAAATGGAAATAATGAAATGGAGAAAAAAACTGCTACTTACAACTATAACTGCCTTCTAAGGAAGGCAGATCCTGTTATAGTGCCTGCCTTTCTTCTGCTGACTGGTGTAACTCTGCAGAGGTGTGCCCAGAATTGAATATAGAGGCTGAGGAGAGCTGAAATTCGCTGCGCAAAAGTGAAAAGACTTCAGAAAGGGGTGTAGAGAGAAACCTGAAAGTTAAGACGTGGGAGGAGGTTTGGGAAGAAGAAAAAGGAGTTGAAGAGAGGGGAATGGAGAGAGGTGCTAGCAAGACGGTGTGAAGATGGCCAGTCAGCAATTCCCTGTAGATGCAACACTACTCGGCTGTAAAGAAGAAGGAAATCTTACCCTTTGTGACAGCATGGATGGACCTGGAGAACATTATGCTAAGTGAAATAAGCCAGTCAGAGAAAGACAAATACCATATGATTTCACTCATATGTGGAATATAATGAATAAAAAAACTAACAAACAAAATAGAAACAGACTCACTGATACGGAGAACAGACTGACAGCTGTCAGAAGTGGGGAGGAGAGCTGGGGGGCTGGGTGAAGAAGGAAAAGGGATTAAGTATAAAAAAACCAACTTCACAGACACAGACAACACTACGGTGATTACCAAAGGGAAAGGGGAGTGGAGGGATTTTTAAAAATAAGCATAAAAAACTCTCCCTGTAGCTATTTCTACGTTTGGCTACACAGCAGACCACACCCGCTGAAAGGCCTTCTTCCAGTGGGACAACTAGATCTTTACAATACACAGTTTTTGTTGCATTATTAGAGTTGCAGTAATTAGTGGACTAGATTATGAGTATATATGTGTGGGAAAAAGAAGGCAAACCCTGAAAATAGAACAAAGAGTGGTAAGACTACTGAGAGGCAGGGCTGCTTTGGGGGGAAGTGACGGTCCCTGGGGCTGGGGGGGGGCGGAGCTGAGCCTGAGACCCCTGGTGAAGCTCAGATGGAGACGGCCCTGACCTGGTCTGACCCTGTGGCTCCCAGAGCAGCGGATGCATGTGTGGGTGAAGGAAAGCGATCTCAACGGTGCTCACAGGTTTTCTGTTTGTTCCAAAGGAAGAATGAGCGTTCACTCCTAACTGAAGATCACGAAACAATCAGAATCTTCACAAAGCTAATGAAAAACTAGAAAGCTGGAAGAGAAAACTTTAAAATTATGCAGAACACCACACCGAGAGGTAAGAAGATGAACCAGAGACAGGGAAGATGGGAAGGCGAGGCCTTCGACGTGCCATCGGTCCCAGGAAAGGAGGAGAGAAGAAGAATGGCAGACAGGAAACATTTGAAAGGAACGGGCAAGAATGTTTTTCAGACGTGATAAAAGAGAAGAATCCACAAACAAAAGTAAAATGCAATTCAAAGAAGAGAAATAAAAAGAAGACACACTTAGAAACAGAGTGGTAAATCAGCAACACATCAAAGAAAAACAGAAAATCTGAACAAGAGGCGGAGATAAGACCCACTGCTCCAGAGGCAGGAAAATTACCTGACAAAACCTCTCAGCAGCAACTAAGGGAAGCAGAAGACAGTGTCATATTTAAGAAAATATTTTTTCATTCGTATTTGTATTCTTAGCTGAACAATCTTTCAAGAGTGAGGGTGACATAAAACACATTCTTGGGTAACAACTGAGTGTACTACTACCAGGTCTGCCCTTAAAGAATGTCTAAAGAATAACCTCAGGAAAGAGAGAGATCTTAGAAGGAATGTCTGAGATGAAAAAAAGAAAGGTGAGCAAAGTAATGGACAGTTTAGTAAATGTAAAAACAAATAAAACTCACTAAGCTAATGAGAAAATAAAACACTGTAACATTTCCTTGCTTTAAATGAAATAGTTCTGTCCATAACGAGAGCAAAAGACAAGCTACAAGCTACACAACAAAACTACTAATGTGATTACTAACCAGCAAGGGGTTAGTAATCAGATCGTTAAAAAATGAAAAACAACCCCTCTGTAAGCCAGTAACATTGAAATACCATTGGGGGTGTTCTTGTATGTTGTTACAGCTGACAAGGTATACCTGTTAAATATACTATACTATACATATAACTATTACACAATAAAAATTTAAAAATCAATAAAAAGAAATGGAATCCTACCCAAGATGGAAGCCTAAGTAGATACACATCTCCTCACACAACCAAAAGAAGGAAACAACCAATTTAAAAACAAAAAACAACCAGAACTGCCAGAAAATTGAACTGTATGAAAGTCTGACAATCAAGGAGTTAAAGAAGAAACATTCATCCAGGCTGGTAGGAGGGGCAGAGATGGGCAGCTGGGGCAAGAGGACATGTAGCAACTGGTGGACCAGATGGTCCCACATTTGTGTGCAGATAAACCGGGAGGAACAACAGGGGAGCAAGACAGACTGTGCAACCCAGGGTTCCAGCTTGGGCAAAATAAAGCCTCAGAAATTCTGGCTGTAAAAACTTGTGGGGGTTGTGGTGGTGGGAGAAATTTCCAGTATCTTAAAAGTGGGGTGAGAGATGAACAAGTGGCATTGTTTTCTCTCTGAACCCTTCTCCACATACAGCATCACAATGCAGGGAAGCGGGTTGCCTCACCCCGGGGCACGCCGAAGGCTCCACCCCTTACAACACAACAGGTGCGTCGAGACAAAGAAATATGGCCCAAATGAAAGAACAGATCAAAACTCCAGAAAAAGAATTAAGTGACAAGGAGATAGCCAATCTATCAGATGCAGAGTTCAAAACACTGGTAATCAGGATGCTCACAGAAATGATTGAGTAGAGCCACAAAATAAAGGAAGAAGTGAAGGCTATGCAAAGTGAAATAAAGCAAAATATACAGGGAACCAACTGTGAAGGGAAGGAAACTAGGACCCAAATCAATTTGGAATAAGAGAAAGAAATAAACATTCGACCAGAACAGAATGGAGACACAAGAATTCAAAAAAATGAAGAGAGGCTTAGGAACCTCTGGGACAACTTTAAACATTCCAATATATGAATCATAGGGGTGTCAGAAGGAGAAGAGGAAGAGCAAGAAATGGAAACTTATTTGAAAAAATAATGAAAGAAAACTTCCCTAATCTGGTGAAGGAAATAAGACACACATGTCCAGGAAGCTCAGAGAATCCCAGGCAGGTTGGACCCAAGGAGAAATACACCAAGACACATCATAATTACATTACCCAGATTAAAGATAATAAAGAATCTTAAGAGCAACAAGAGAAAAGCAGAGAGTTGTCGTGGATCCTGTCCTGCAGAATCCGTATGGTGTGGCCGATTTGTAAATAATTCACATGTAAATCCTGGGGAGAAAACGTGCGGATTACTTGGCCCCTCTCTGAGTCAGAGAGTCCAAGAGAAAGCGCCCAAGAGCAGGTCAGGGAGCAGGGGCCCAGGAGCAGGCTGGAGAGCAAGGGGGCCCAAGAGCAGCTTGGAGTGCCTCAGCCACTCTCTCCAGAGGAGAGAGAGCATTGACTCCTGCCTTGACAGGCTTTTATTGTCTTTCTGGGCACATTACATTGAGGGTGGTTTTCATTTACTATGCACAAGTCCTCATCAGGTGATAGACAACAAAGGAGAGGACAGCAAAGAAGGATATTTGCAAATGTAAAGGCAAAAGGGATTGAGCTGGACTTGAGGGGTTTATCACAGACTTTCAGGAAACTGCTTTGAAGATATGCAATCAGCATTTGTTGTTTTAATCCAGGGTAAGAGAGTTTTAGTGATAGCAAGCCTTATCTCTAAGAAAAGTGTAGGCCTGATTTACCCACAGGAAAACCTGTCCACGAATGTGGGGCCTGCTTGCTGACTTGCTTCCCACTGAGGTTTTAAACACTGAAAGCAGAGCCTCAAGTCCCATGAAGTGTGGAATAGTTCCTTATAGAGAGTTACCTACAAAGGAGTTCCCATAAGACTGTTAGCTGATTTCTCAAAAGAAACCTTACAAGCAAGAAGGGGTTGGAAAGAAGTATTCCAAGTCATGAAAGGCAAGGACCTACATCCAAGATTACCCTATCCAGCAAAGCTATCATTTAGAATGGAAGGGCAGATAAAGTGCTTCCCAGAAAAGGTCAAGTGAAAGGAGTTCATCGTCACCAAGCCCTTCTTATATGAAATGTTAAAGGGATTTATCTAAGAAAAAGAAGAAAAGTAAAACTATGAATAGTAAAATGATAACAAACTCCAACTATCAACAACTGAACCTAAAAAAAAAACAAAACAAAAAGAAAACAAACTAAGCAAACAACTAGAATAGGAAGAGAATCACAGAAATGGAGATCACATGAAGGGTTATCAGTGGGGAGGGGGAAGGTAGAGAATGGGGAAAAAGTTACAGGGAATAAGAAGCATAAATGGTAGGTACAAAATAAATGGGGAGGTTAAGAATAGTATAGGAAATGGAGAAGCCAAAGAACTTCTATGCATGACTCATGGACGTGAACTAAGGTGGGGGAATGCTGGAGGGAATTGAGGTAATGGGTGGAGGGGTATAAAGGGGAGAAAAAAATGGGACAACTGTAATAACATAATCAATAAAATATACTTAAAAAAGAAATGATATGAATAGGTACAGTACAGAAGAAGAAACCCCAGTGGTCATAACACATAAAAAGATTTTCAACCCTACTAGTAATAGAAAAACGCAAATTTAGACCCCCCCTAATAAAATACCAAAATACCATTTTACACCCCTTTGACTGGCTAGAATTAAGATGTCTGATGATTCCAAGTTTTTCTGAGGATTTAAGGTAAAGTATCTCATATGTTGCTGGTGGAAGTGTAAGTTTATTTTGTTGCAAAACAGTCTGTCACTTATAATGGGGCATATTTGCATTCCACAATACTTAGCAATTTCAAACACCCTAGAGAGATACTGTTACTCATATGCTCACAGGACATATACAAGAATGCACATAACAACACTGGAAACAGAACAATTGTCCATTGATAAAGGAAAGGGAAAATAAAATGCAACATGTTTGCTCAATGAAATCTGATACAGCAATATCATGAATGAATGTCAGAAATACAATGTTCAGTGAAGACTGAGTCATAGAAGATGAGCTATAGTATGAAATCCCTTTGCGTAGCTCAAAAACAAATTCTATAATCAAATATGTAATAATATATAATAAAATGTTTAATTTATGATTTACATATTACTATACAACTTTAATACTTTTACATAATATTTTAAACTTATGTATTTTATAAATTTTTACAAAATAAATAAAGGCCCCTGTGGTGGGAAGGTCAAGACCTTTTAACAACCAAATTGGCTGATGTTCAGTATGGAGATATTTTTCTTGTGAAAATGTAAATTCCTCTACTTTGGACAGCAAGAGATCCTTAAAATGAATTAACTCACAGAACCAGGCATTTGGAGCAAGTGGTATCTATGGGAATGCAAAATCTTGGGCAAACCTTAGACTCCCACCGGAAACATTACCTAAATCTCAAGGGACAGGGAAATCCAGCTGCGGCTGAGGCAAGCCCGATGTTCGCATCAAGCACTGTGGTTAATAACATAGGCTTGGAAACCATACTGCCTGCATTTGAATCCCAGCTCTTGCACTTACAGCTCTGAGACCCCGAGCAAGTTCTTTAACTTCTCCACGCTATAGTTTCCTTATCTAAAACGTGAGAATTATAATACATTATGGGATAAAAGCAAATGACTTAGACATTATATGCACTAACAAAAGTGCCTGGCGTGTTACAAACTCTCAAAAACACTCTACACAATGCCCTGTATGGGCAGCTTAGCTGGTCAGAGCATCATCCTGACACGCCAAGGTTTCCGGTTTGTTGTTTCACAACGAATCGTGTCTCACTCTTTCCCTTCTTATCTCTCTCTAAAATCAAAAATAAAACTTAAAAAATTTCTATGTATTTATATATTTACTTCTGTCCTCTCCTTTTCAAGAGAAAGCCAGTTTACACCAAAGCATAATTTCCACCGAAAATGAGTAGTAATTATGTTTCATAGTTAAGTCCATAAAACAGCCATTTGAATCAAACTGTTTGCCGATCCAAAACAACTAATTTCTATCCAAAAATAAATTGATATATTTCTTTTTGAGCATATAATTTGTGACAGGCATTGGATTCTTAATGAAGAAAACACTCATTCATCATTAACAGTGAGTTAATCCAGGAAACATTATTTGAAGTCTGCTATGTGTTACAACAGACACAAACTTGAATGAGACACAGTCTCTGCTGTTCAGTCAAGGACTGGTCAACGACTGTGGTGTAAGAGGTGCTCGGTGTCATGGGAAAGGATGGGGGAGGACAGAAGAGGGTCAGTGAGCTCAAGGGAGTGGCATCAGTGCTGGGCGGACTTCCTAGAGGATACACGGCTGCGTTTACGTCGTGAGAACGGGAGTCAGCAAGCAAACGGAGTGGGAACAGCACGTGCACTGACACAGAGGCTGGGAACCGCACTACTTTCAGAACTTCAGGGAGTCCCAGGTGGCTGAAAAAAGATGGGTGTGTGGGGGTGGGGAAGAAAAAAGTAGTAGGAGGTGGACCTGGAAAGACAGAAGGTCCTGGGTCATCCAACCTCTGTGAGCAAAGCAGAGAAGTTTGAATTTACTTATCCAGGAAGTCATGGGAGACCTTCAAGGATTTTCAGGTGAGAGTCCCTAAGAAATTGGATCCAAGAAGAAACACGCCAAGGCACATCATAATTCCATTACCCAAGATGAAAGATAAGGAGAGAATCTTAAAAGCAGCAAGAGGAAAGGAAAGAGTTACCTACAAAGGAGTTCCCATGAGACTATCTATCAGCTGATTTCTCAAAAGGAACTTTGCAGGCAAGAAGGGGCTGGAAAGAAGTATTCCAAGTCATGAAAGGCAAGGACCTACATCCAAGAATACTCTATCCAGCAAAGCTTTCATTTAGAATGGAAGGGCAGATAAAGTGCTTCCCAGAAAAGGTCAAGTGAAAGGAGTTCATCATCACCAAGCCCTTATTATATGAAATGTTAAAGGGACTTATGTAAGAAAAAGAATAAGATCAAAAACTATGAACAGTAAAATGACAATAAACTCACAACTACCAACAACGGAACCTAAAAAAAACAAAAATTAAGCAAACAAGTAGAACAGGAACAGAATCACAGAAATAGAGACCACATGGACAGTTATCAGTGGGGAAGGGAAAGGGGGTAATGGGAGGAAAGTACAAGGAATAAGAAGCATAACTGGTAGGCATTAAGTAGACAGTGGGAGGTTAAGAATAGTATAGGAAATGGAGAAGCCAAAGAACTTATATGTACGACCCGTGGACATGAACTAAGGGGGGAAATGCTGCTGGGAGGGGGTTGCAGGGTGAACAGGCATAAAGGGGAGAAAAAAATGGGACAACTGTAATAGAATAATCAATAAAATATACTTTTAAAAAAGAAAAAAATCAATGAAGTTGAATCCTCTAGTTAAATGGGTCAGGATAAAAAGAGAAATGATACAAATGATCAGTTTCAGGGAACAAAGGAGGAATATCACTGTAGCCCTTACGAACTTTTTTGAAGAGTAATAGAGGAAAAACAAAAGAGTCACAAGGGAACACTACAAACAATCTGAAAGAACCCACGGGTTTGACAAGGAGAAGGTCACAGGTACCTCGGTGAGAACCGTGTCAGTACGGGCTGCAGTGGAAGACGGGGCCAGAAGGAGAAGGAACGAGAGGAGAACGTGGAGAAGCAGGGAGGGCGGATAACTCCCGGTCAGCTGTGGGAAAGGACAAGAACGGCACGGTAGTGACTACAGGTAAGAAAGACACCTTTGGAGGAGGAACCATGCCCACCTTTATAGGCTGAGAGGAAGACCAGGGAGAGAAGTCAGTGATACGGGAAAGGCAGAGAGGACCAGAGGCACCACGTCCTAGGGGCAGTGGGAGGGAAAAGACCAGCAACAAAGTGGAACGGCTTACTCTGCGTAAGACAGACACTGTCCTCGGAGCCAGGTGGGCGTGCAGTGAGGACAGGCAGGAGCACCGTCTAGGACTGGTAACCAAATCAGACTGATCGTTTACAAGTTTCACAGTTCTTTACCAAAGATAAGGACTGTCAAGAACTAAGATTCTACAATAAAACTTTGCCATTAAATAGCTTACTTAAGTCATGTGAATTGCAGAATGGCTGAAAGAGACTAGCCTTGTGATATTCTAGTGCATAGGTCTGCAGACTATTTCTGTAAATTACCAGAGAGTAAATATTTTAGGTTTTGTACACCAAGAGGCAAAAACAAAAATATTATGGAGATAAAGGAGAGAAACTTCTGATTTACCTTGGCCTAATTGTCTAAAGTAGGCCATCTGGGAACCAATAGAAACATACTCAGGACGAAAAGCTACTGGCCTGAAGAGAAGGGTCCTGGTGAGCCAGGCCAGCATGCGGTGGTGTTTGGGTAGCCCAGGCCAATTTCACTTTGTGCCCCAGGGACCCCCAGATCCTGATTCACCTTCCTCTCCTCTCAAGGGCCCTGCAGTCTCAATGTGGGCAGCCTGCTGGAGGCTGAGCAACTCCTGAACTGCCAACCGAAATTCCGTGCCTGGCTGCCTGGTTATAACTAACAGTTGCCAATGTGTAGGTGGCCACCAGTACAGGTCCTGTCAACAACACTGGGAGAGGAGGAGGAAAGGCAAATGGAGCAGGACAGCCAATACTGATCTCCAGAAGTCACTGTGCTAGCATTCTAGACGGGTGCCTAGGCCTTACAAAAACAGACGGTGAGCTAGATTTAGTACATAGGCTCCTGTGTCTCTAAAAACCTTAAAAATTAGCCTGAAGGACAACCTTAAAAAATGTAAATACTACAAAAATTCTTCATCAAAATAAAAGATTTCAGCCCTGGCTGGTGTGGCTCAGTGGGCTGAGCGCCAGCCTGTGAACCAAAGAGCCGCAGGTTGGATTCCCAGTCAGGGCACATGCCTGGGTTGCGGGCCAGGTCCCCAGTAGGGGGTGCTCAAGAGGCAACCACAGACTGATGCTTCTCTCCCTTTCTTTCTCCCTCCCTTCCCCTCTTTAAAAATAAAATCTTTAAAAATATTAGGCTTCATATTTGAATACAATGTTCCCTTTTACACTCACATTATTTTAAATGAGGTTATGTAAATAACAGTTCACATCAAACACCTCCTTCCTTGAAGTTCACTGTCAGTAGTAGAAAACGTAAACACTAATTTAGCCCTTTTCTGAGTCATAAAAGTATCACTTTTGGAAAGAGAAAGCTTTTAAACACAGACTGGTTAAATTGCATTACTTTTCTGAGAAATTATTCTTCCTACCTTAGAATTGAGAACTGGAAGAGGATGAGATATGGCTTATAACTACATATCAAAATGAGAATTAAAGGGGAGCCCTGACCGGTGTGGCTCAGTTGGTTGGGTGTTGTCTTGGCAAAAGTGAAAGGTCACTGGTTTGATTCCGGTCAGGGTTCATGCCTGGGTTGTGGGTTCAGTCCCTGGTCAGGGCACGCATGAGAAGCAACTAATTGATATTTCTCTCCCACCATCAATGTTTCTCTCTCTTTCTTCTTCCCTTCCCCCTCTCTCTACAAATAGAGAAATAAAATCTTAAAAAAAAAAGAATTAAAGGAAAGAGGGAAGAGGAAGATGTTACTTGTCATGACATGCCAGTTCACAGAACCTACCCTGATAAATCATTTCATCTTCCTCAGTTACGTAGGCGTTGGCTCCCCAAATCACCATCTTGTGGATGTGAGACGGATATTTTGCAGCTGCAATGAGTGCTGTGATGCCACCGTCACTCCACCCCAGCAAAGAGAACTTCTCGAACTTCAGTGTCTGTGAGAAATACAACAAAAAGCACAGCACAGGTTATTGCTCCTCTCCATCAAAAGAACCCAATAATCAACAGAATCAATATCGCTGAGGGGTTTGGAGTGTCAATTGGCAATTAATGAAAAATCCTAGAGTTCAACATTTGATGACAAAAATGTTTTCTCTCAACTGATTTAGTGTAAATATAATTGTTTCGAATTTTGAAAAAATCACTTCATGTTGGATAAAATCTCAAGGAACTGGAAATACTGGAGATTAGTTATCCTTGGACATGACAAATAACAAGTGCACGCACATGCACACCTGAGCAAAGACTCTGAGAACAGCTGAGTAGATCAGAAAGGGAAACTGGAAGAAGTGAAGTCATCGCATCTGGTAAAGTGACTGATTGCAACATTGTGAAGAAGCGGCTGGAGGCAGTCTGGGAGAGAATGGTGTCATGGGGAGGTTATGTTAGTCCAGGGGTGAATCAACCAGGCTCTGAAAATGTGTTGCACAGGGACAATGAAAAAAGATCACATCTGAAAGATGCTGTCTAGAGGTAAAAATTAATTAATTGGGAAAACGAAGTTCAAGAATTGGGATGACTGCTATGGATCACAACTGGGCACATCTTGTAAAATGAAGCTGTGCATCTTCTGTAAGCCCGCAAGCCGTCTCCTAAATATGTATGGAACTCTTACACATGTGCACCAGGACACAGGTCCAGGATGCCCGAAGCACTATTGTTATAGTAGCAAAAAAATGAGAACAAAAATGTCCATGGACAACAGGATGTTCACTGCACTGCTGTTTATAATCACCAAAAAAGAGCAACTTAAAAATTAAGTTATTGCCCTGGCAGGGTGGCTCAGTCGGTTGGAGCTTTGTCTTGCATATCAAAAGATTGTGGGTTCAGTCCCCCTGGTGGGGGCATGCGCAGGAGGCAACTGATCAATGTTTCTCTCTCACATGATGTTTCTCTTTCTCTCTCTCTCTCTAAAATCAATAAATGTATCCTCTGGTGAGAATAAAGAAATTAAGTTATTTATCTACCATTAGAAGAGAGGTAAAATAAGACACAGTATATCCATACAATGAAATACTATGTGTCTATTATAATACTGATGTAAACTAGTATTTATCGACAGGGAAGTATCTCTTTGACAAATTGTTCAATGAAATAGTAAGTTGCAAACACATTAGGTACAGTATCATGCCATCAATATAAACATGTGTATTTACATATGTAATAAGACTGGACAGTAAGGCAGAGACTCAAACTCTTGGTGGTGGTATCTCTACATAGTTGGATTGTGGGATATTTCTACTTTCTTCTTTATATGTATTTGAACTTTTTAAATTTTCTATAGGAATCGCATGGTATTGTCCCTGTAGAAATAACAAACAAAAACAAAATCAATGAAGACAGGCCCAGCCATCCTCCCTCCCTTGAGCTCTTCCCTAAGAGACCCACCTTCATCAAATCAACAGCATCTTTTGCATCCCTTTCAAAAAAGTCCCCGGGGAAATCTCGATCTGGGGGTCTGGAATGTCCATATCCTCGAGGATCCCAGGCAACCACTGTGAAGAGCTTCTTATTTAGGTTTTTAATCTGAGGTCCAAAATCAGTCTCTCCACTTCCTAAAAACAGCGACTTGGTTAATTCAAGTGAATGCTTTCATTGTTTCAAATGCATTACTGTAAAAAAAATAAATAACTGCAATCCTAAAACAAAGCAAATAGTTTGTACTCAAAGTTAGACATCAGATTACAATCAGCAAGAGGAGTTTTGCAACGATTGAATCAGTTTACTGGGAGGCTGACTTCCTTTTCCCTGGGAGCTCAGACCTGCCTCTTACGGCCCCCTAGTGGCTACTTTGAGAAAAACAGACGCCCTGGTCCTGTGTAATTAAAGTCCTGCACTTTTGGTACCTCTTCAGCTTCATCTTCCTTTAAAAAATAAATCATGAAACTGCACAGAATTAGGCTTACTGATGATATGCTTCTGGGTTATTTCTTGATTTTATTTTTTTAAGTGACTGTTACAAGTAAGAGAGATTCCAATATCTGTAGACTAATTTATGAGATTTGATCCAAGTTATTTAAAGTAGAATTCTAAAACCCCAGATGTTTTACTAAGCTAATGTGAATGGCCCAGAAGACTTTTGGGGGGTTATAACTAGCAACTAGAAAGTTAAACACAGAAATGATTGGGAAGGCTGGGTGTGAAAGAAACAAATCAGTTTATTTCATCACAAAATTACAGGACAGCACACATTAACGAGTCAGTGGCGGACCTGGCTGGCAGTTCCCAGCCTGCCCACTAGTCATGGCCACCGTGGGCACACACGTTGAGCTCTCTCACGTGCTGTGCTCATACCCACTCAAAGCCGTGTGCAAGGCCAGTTTCTCAAAGAGCTCAGTCCAGGGGCAAATCAGCACTTTATTTTTAAGGTCTGCTTGGTTTTTGAGGACTCACAGCTCAGACCACAAAGAGATACTAAATGTCTTGCTTGATAAACTAGCTATTGCTGGAAAATGTCTTTGAAGATGGTATAGTATCATTTGATGTTATCATTGTGCTGACAAGATATGCCTTTCTCAACATCAGGGAAATCATTCAGAAACCCAAGCTAAAAACATAAATGGATCTCAAGCTCATGCCTATGGCCCTTACAGTTCTTGAACTGGAGGGATTTGCCCATGGGACTGCCGTGGAAGGCAGGAAAAGGGAACAGTCCAACTCAAGACCAATTTCAGAAGTAACAACACTTGCTTTCAGGCACACAGATATACATTTGAAGACTTTACTGCAAAGAATACTAAAGCCTTAAAAAATTTATTTTAAGGAACAGTTGCCAGTATATGACACTTGAGAAGGAAACACACCGACACTGGTTACCTGTGGAGAGGGGAACTGGGTGCTGGGCACAGGGGATGGCAGGGGCAATCTCACTGTCTGACTTTTTGATTTTCGAATGAGGTTAATGTTTCACATAAACAAAAATTAAATTGTCAAGTTTTTTATACCTGGATAATGACTGCAATCTGAAATAATGGAAATCTAAGCTGATAAATTATATTCATTGCTGTTCAGGTAACTTTGGCTCAACATCAGCCACTGGGTTAAATGTCCTCCTTCATTACACAGCTTAAAGAAAAACCAAAGACACCAAATACCACCTACACAAGGACGCCTCAATAGCCACAATGGTGCCATAATCAGCTGAGGCTCGGCCAAGTGAAACCATCAAGTAATTGAAAAATTTTAAGAGAAAGAAACACATCACAAGGAAATAAGTATCAGTTGGGATTATTTAGCTAAACAAAACAACGCAATGCTAAAACCCTTAAAACCAAATCTGAGATGTCCTGAGATCACTGGAAAAGTTCCTCCTGAACTTTCTACATCTAAACTACTTATCTGCAAAATGAGACTGAGATTCAGCTGGCTTTACAATACTCCATTCATACCAGTCTAATTTTGATTTTCAAAGTCTGTAAGCTCAGTTTTGCTCTCAGCTCTTACTTTGATTGGACACATCGTCCACCACGAAGGGCCGTCCATCCATCTTTCAGCACCGAAAGCCCCCCCCCAGGAAAAGCCTTAAAACCAGCAATCTGGAACGGCTGGTCACCGCTCATCTTGTCTTCACCTATCCCTTCTTCCCACACCCTTTCCTTGACTCCCAAACCGTAGGCAACCAACTCCATGGGGTACTTGCATGGGGAAAACCAGGTATTTAAAGGAATAAAACAATGCGTATACCAGAAAGTTATCTTTCTAAATCACCTAACATTAACTGTAGCAAATACTACTTAAAGCATTTCCATAAAAGCACTAAAACTAATCATCAGCATTTGGCAACTACATTGTGAAAGCATCACAGACCACACAGCATGCAAGAGCATTCCATCAAAACCTTCCAGACCCAACATTCCAGGAAGCAGCAAGACAGCATGCGCGCCCTCTCCGGTCCGCTGATAGTGCAGGTGGACACCATTCACAGCCACTTTGGCAGAGGTTACTGAGGTGCTAGAAAAGAAAAAACCCATTCCCAAAGAAAAATTATTAGTTAGCAGTGCCAATGTAATATGACAACACTGCCCTTTTACAGACACGAGTCAGCTCCAGCACCTTCTTCAGGTTTCTCAGACTATTTTGATTTGGGCTTCAGTTTTTCAAACCTGAAAAAGAACATGAGTTTGTATCTTCCTTACTAGACTGTGGATCTGGACTGTGCCTTCATGTTTGAATATCCTGCAGCACAGCCTGGGGCTTACCCTACAAAGGTACTGAGAGGCTTGCTCAAATCAACGGTCGCACAGGCCCATAGGCACGTGCCTGGTGAGCTGGAAACCAGCAATGGCAAAGCGCAGGCTGACGTGGGAATGGCACACAGTGGAATGTGAGGGTGAGCATCAGCAGCACAGACCCTGGGCCGTCATCTGAATCGTAGCAGGTCTGGAGGAGCTACCTGCCCTGGCAGCTACCTTGACAGCATTCCCAAGGGTGAGACAGATCTCACGGGTCCACAGGGAAGGCCTTGATCTCAAGGCTGTCCTTTAGCTATACGCTTTCTCACATTCTCTAGCCAGCTACGGAAGGGCTCTGCGTGGGAATGCCTGTCTGCTTTGATATGGCCAGACTTTTTTAAGATGTTGAAATATTCCTGTGTTGATTGTTGAATAACTGGGTCCATAAGCTCTCATCTCAAGAGCCTTTCCCTTGCCACCGACCTTCCTTGGCCCAAGACCTCCCATGATGCAGCATCTAAGTGCACATGCTTGGCACTGAGAGGGTCTCGGCCAGGGCTACTGCCAGGGCCTGCTCTGACTGTGCGTGTGCCATACTAGGTTTCTGTTGTTTTTTTGTTTCTGTAAATCAGTTTTTATTTTTACTTTTTGAGGGTTTTTTTTTCTTTTCCTTTTTGCTCAATCCCCTGACCTTTTACTCCTCATGCCCTAAAGGTTTTTGAGAGGCTCCCTTCCTTGCTTGTGGAAGTAAATTTGTACAATGAGGATGTTATGTACAATAAGATGACCACCCTTCCCCCACCACCTTTGTCAGCGTCCAAGCCAGTGCGTTGTCATGACTGCGCGTTGCTGTCTCCACCGCGCCAGGGCCCCAGGAGTCAGCGCTGAGGCACTGGCTTAAACAGACTTCCCTTCCTTCAGCTTTCATAACCTCTTTTTATATTTTTAAAAAACCCCTCTAATTTCCTTCTGCACTTTGTTGTATCTATGCTTTGATTCCCCCTTCCAAATTTCTTTTTTAGAATTATTATCCCTATCCTGTATTCTTTTGGTTCCCTAATAATATAGAAATAAAACCAGGTAGTTCAGAGTTGGGCATAATGACAATTCAATGTCAGAGAAGGGTTGTTAAGGCCTTCTGGCTTTAGAGAGACAGAGAGATCACATCAGGGTTGGGTAGAGGAATCTGCAGGAGAGTGAGAAAGTAGCCTTTAAGATGAACTTATAAGAATGTGGTGGGAAGATGACTCTAAAAGAGGAAATAGTGTGATCAAAAGCACAGGAGCAAGGGACATATGTGGGGACAAGGCAGCGTTCAGCCTGGCAGGAGTGTGGGGAAAAAAGAGGGAACATATTCTGAGGCTGAACCGTGAAGGGGTTTGCAGCTGAGGAGGAAGAAAAAGTCCCCAGAACACTGTCATCAGCAGCCTGCAGGTGACCACACCTCAGGTACCTGCCATTGTCCTGGAGGCTGCCGAAACCTTTTGTCAATCACCAGTTTGGGGAAACAGGACAGAGGACTGCTTATAAACAAAAGCAAATCAATTTCAAACATAAGAAAAAAAGTTTTATTTTAAAAAACAATACTTATTTAATGACTTGTTTTTACAGAAATATAATTGAAGTAGGGATAGCATTTTTTCTGCAGCTTATCAAGGGGCCACTTAGATGGCATGCAGGCCTCAGAAAAAGTTACAGGTGTGGTCGAAGAGTCAGCTGCAGATACCAGGCCGTGAAGGGCCCTGACATGTGCTTATTACTTGAACCATATTCAAGAAACCAAATTTGCCCCGGCTTGTGTGACTCAGTGGATTGAGTGCCAGCCTGGAAACCATTAAGTGTCGCTAGTAGTTCGATTCCCAGTCAGGGCACATGCCTATGTTGTGGGCCAGGTCCCCATTAGGGAGCACGCGAGAGGCAACCACACACTGATGTTTCTCTCCCTCTTTCTCCTTCCCTTCCCCTCTCTCTAAAAATAAAGTATTTTTTAAAAAAAGATACCAAATTTTCCAAACTCTCAGTAAGAAAAAAGATAGAAAACTTCAGAAAATTTAAAGCACAAAAATAAGTGCATTTCCTTAGGCTGTTAATTTGTCTTTTCACTACTTTCTCCCTAATAATTGCTTCTCTAACCCAGGTGTTCTTACGCAGGTATGTTCACTGGAATTACTTATGAAGAGTGAAACTATACCTGCCTAGGACAATGCTGGGAGACCATCATTTGGTAACTGGGGTAAAACCCTGGCAGGTACTCTCTAAAGTGCCAACACACCACTGTACTATTCAGATCGTTCGTTCGTTCGTTCGTTCATTCATTCATAGATTTCCTAAACATCTACTTTGTCTGGGCACTCCATGTTGCTTGGGGGCCGGCAAAAAGACAGATAATGAAACCTGCAACCAGCAGGTACTATGCAGTTTGCCAAGTATTATCACAGAGGAGGAGGGGGGAATAGGAGACCTTGGGGGTAGAGGCAGCAGACATCAAGTTCACCAGGCCTTCACCAACATCTACATGGGGCCTACTCAGCTCCTTTTTAGGAGAACATTCCCTGCCTCCCACTATATCAGTGGAACTCAAACTTGGATTTGGTTCATCTGGCAGAACTTTTTTTAAGTGTCTAATAAATTTTACTTATTATTATAACGAAGTATTTTTTAGTGTTTTTTTTCCCCCCTTTCTTTCCTGGCAAATTTTAATCTCTAGATGCCTAAGCTGCACTAAATCAGCATCTCTGGGATGGGATCCAGGTATTTGTATTTTTTTAAATCTCTAAGAGATTCTAATAAGTAACCAGGTTAACTACTGGATTGAGTTAATAATTTCTTGGAGAAAAAAAAATATCCTGTCTCGCTTTTAAAAAACAGCCTGTAGAAAGGCATGCTCAGGTAAAAGAGCCTTCGTCTTGCCTCGTATTTGTCCTGACTGCTTTTTTTGGTGGGAGGCCAGATAATTTTGTGAAAGGGAAGAAGTCCAGGAGCAATAAAATGGCGCAATCAGTTCCCGATTGAGTGGTTGAACTATACCCCTCAAAGAGGAAGAGTTTACCATGGGGGGAGAGAAGAATGTATAAATAATTAAAATTAGTTTAATCATTAAACTGAATAACAGTCTCTGCGAAAAGCTGTATCATTTCATTCATTTTGCCAAGTGATGCACATTACACTCACCAAATTCTACCAGTGAGAACCTGAGAATTAGGCGGTGTGGGCAACGTGCCCCAGTCACACTGCTCGTCAGTTGCGAAGTCAAGATGTGCATCAGTCTGACTGACACAAGAGGCTTTGACGCTTTTTACACTTTGTTTAGAAATAAAAATGGGGGCTATTAATAGGATACAGCTTCACTTTGAAATTCCTACATATTCTCTATTATTTTATATGTGTAGCTATTTCTTTTGTATATTTTTTCCCAAAGTAACCACTGGCTACAGTAAAGCTACCATAGGGCATAATCTTGCAAGAAATTTAAGTGAATATGCAAAACAGTGTTAGCAAATTAATTTTTTAGTATTTTTTCCATTCTACATCACCAGGAGGATCGATTTCAACTTTCCTTTTTCCTACATCAGACTGGTTGGCACTCAAAACTGTCCCACCAGATGCCATGATGATTTTTCATGGCACCTTTCACTTCAGCAGAACCATCTGAATAGATCTGCTGAAATAATGTGTTTAAAGATGCATCTGCCTCCAACTTCTCATTCTTTTCTTTTTCTTTGATCTCTCCAACCAGTTTATCCCAATTTCTTGTAAGAGTTGAGGACAGATATGAGCTCTTTACACCTGCTATGCACTGTCCCAGCTTAGGCACGCCTCCCTGCCCCTCTAGCTTCCCTCATCTCACAGACTCCGGCTTTTCATTTTCATTTCGATTTTGTTGAAAGTACTTTAAACGCGCTCTGTTCTGGGATTATAGAATTTAAAAAGTCTCAATTTCAAATTGTAATTCTCTCCAGTGGGAAGTTTCACTAAAGGAGACAACTCTTTTTCTGAAAATTCCACCTTTATAATGCATTGCTCTTCTGCACATTCCTGACTGTAAGTGTGATGATTACTTCAGGTTCTGCTTGATACCGGTCATACTTGATTTTTGACTGATGGGCCTCTGGAATACAGACACCCTGGACTGTGACTCATTCTTAGCTTCTTGACACCTTTTAATTCAGACAATAAAATCAGCATCTGCACTAATTTCTGTCCTTCTGCAAAAGTTTCTAGAGCAGCAGCACAGTTTTCTTTTTTCATGGTATTCACATATCCCTTTTTTCAGCACAGCAGTGGGATTATTTGGATTAAGTTCGAGAGATTTCTTTGCATCAGCAACAGCATCACAGTAATTCCCGAGAAGGATGTCACACCAAGCTCTTTGACAATGCTACTGTGCATCATCTGGTTCTGTTCCAAAGCCTTAGTCAGCCCCTCTAATGCCGCCTGGGGGTCCTCTTTGATCGGAGCATCTGGGAAGTTCAGGAAAAACCTCTGGGCTGCTCAGGTCCTGCTGCGGCTGCCACCATCCCTGCTATTGCTGGGGCTGCGAGTACCAAGGTTATCCCACATGAATTTTGATGGCATACTTTTACATCTTTTATATAATGTATTATTATTTAGATATTCATATTTCTATCATCACTAATTTCACCTACTAATTACTTAATTCTCATGTCCCAGGCCTTTTACATTCACTGTCTCAAAGCCTCAGAACAATTCTGCAAGGCATGTGGCAACTTAGAGAGGTTAAGTCTTGCATTGGCCAAAAAGTCCATTTATTTTTTCCATAAAATAAAAGACATATTTTTCATTTTCACCAATAACTTTATTGATTTGGATATTTTGAGTATGTCAGCTAGCTCCCACGTGGTATAATGTTGATTGTTCTCAATTTATGTCTCAATTTGATCGCTATCAACTTCAACTGGTCTATCTGACCATGGAGCATTTTCATTTTCCAGTGAGAAATCTCCAGCATGAAACTTCACAAACTACTTTTGACACATTCGATCAGTCACAGCATGTTCTTCATACACTGCACAAATCTTTTTTTGCATTGTTACCTTTCTTGAAATAATAAAGCATAATATGCCAAAAATGCTTATTTTCTTCCATCTTCAATATTAAATGGCTATGCAAAAATTCACTCATTTTGATTTTTTTTAAATGCACACTGACATGACAGCTGTCACAATACAACCTAACAAAATTGTTTCAAATGAAGTTAAAGACAACTAAGCGGTACTAGAACTACCTTACATAAAAAACCAGACAAACCTTTTTGCCAACCCAATAACTTGCTTATGTTACTGCAGCTAGGACGTGGCAATGGAGCCATTTGAATGCCAGAGGCCATGCATGACTTGTAACCTTAGAGCTGAAGGGGGTCCCCCCCAGGGCTCCAGCGGTGGGGCCACACGCACCCTGACCGCCAGACCGATGGTGGTGGCATGTGGTGGCAGGAGCCAGGGGGAGGAGAGTCTCTGATTCTCTGGCAGAATATCCTGAGTTTGAGTTTGGAAAATATTTTTCTTCAGGCAGGTTTTTAGGTTCTGTAAGTTATTAATATTGCGGCTGTATGTAACCTACAATTCTAGGTAAAAAAGGCTGTTTTAATCTAACCCTGGCCACACCACTTTATAGATTATAAGATAAGAAAAAAAGCCAGCATTCCAAAAAACAGACTTACAAACAAGTTTTTGGAACACAGCTCAGTTGCAGGGCGGGCACTGGCTGTCTCAGGCGTGCTTTTACATATTGATACTGGACTGCAGCCTTGATTCAGGATTAACCAATACCACTGCTTGTTCTTCCTGATTATAACTTGTATTAATTTGCAAGCACGTTTTTGAAATGGCAGTTCAAAATCCAGAAAAACCTGTTTTTCAGAGCTGTTTTAGGAAGAATGATTTGCAGTGCTACTGGATCGCCCTTCCTTCCTGCAATATTAAATAACCTACTATAACTTTGATAATGGTAAAATCACAAGTTTATTTCAATCCCTTTCTGCAAACAGTAAATTGGATTAATCACCATTTTTCAGTGTTAATTTACACTGCAGCAGACATTGACATATTTTTCCACCTGTATCAAAATGGTCCTGAAAATCTTCTAAAATAATAAAAAACCTAAATCAAATATGAAGCTCCTAGTCAACCATAACATAAAAAATACAAAGCCAGGCAGATTTTTCCTTTCAAAAAAGTTTTCAAATGAGAAGTTTCCACATTACATATAGTGAAGTTGTAAATGCCAGGTACCTATCTAGTATTTGACTTTTCTTCCTAGTCATGAATGGAACTTGCCCATATACATTGTGTGTGTGTGTGTGTGTGTGTGTGTGTGTGTGTGTGTGTGTAGGTCTGTAGAGAATAAAGTAAAGCAAACTTCTTTATAGGGAACCATTCCACGCATCACGGGACTTGAAGCTCCGCTTACACTGTTTAAAAAACCTCAGTGGGACTCGAGTCAGCAAGCAGGCCCCACGTTCGTGGACAGGTTTTCCTGTGGGTAAATCAGACAGACCTACATTTTTCCTAGGCTAAGGCTTGCTATCCTGGAACTCTCTTGCTCTGGATTAAAACAACAAATGCTGATTGCATATCTTCTAAGCAGCTTCCTGAAAGTCTGTGTTAAACCTCTCAAGTCCAGCCCAATCCCTTTTGCCTTTACATTTGCAAATACCCTCTTTGATGTCCTCTCCTTTGTTGTCTATCACCTGATGAGGACCTGTGCATAGTAAATGAGAACCGCCCTCAATGTAATGTGCCCAGAAAGACAATAAAAGCCTGTCAAGGCAGGGGTTGGCAAGCTCTCTCCTCTGGAGAGTGGCCCAGGAATTCCAAGCCATTCTGGGGCCCTTTCTCACTGGCTCTCTTTCTCTGATTCAGAGGGGGGCCATGTAATCCCTGTGTTTTCTCCCCAGGATTCACATGTGAATTATTTACAAATTGGGCACAGCATACAGGTCCTGGATCCGCCATGCTTCTTGCTTCTCTACCCACATTTTCTGCCTAGTATTTCTTGGAACCCAGGACACCCATTTTTAAGACAGTGAGTCAAAAATTAATTGAGTTGGTTTTTTTTTTGGTTATTGGTTTATCTCAAAATGTGGGGTGGGGTGGGGGAGAATGTCAGAAAAAGAGAAAGGCAGATTCTTGGGCATCACCACAGACAACCATCAGAACCTCTGGGAGTCAGGCCCAGGAATTGAATTTTCCCAGTTCCCAAGGTGATTCTCCTGCATGAGGTAGGCAAAGAGAAGACTTTGGAACTTGGGACTGTGTTTCTGAGACCTAACAGGTCACAGACATTCTCAGGCTGGTTTCTGATCAATGAAACATGAGAGTAAAAGACTGAGTAAGAGGTTTGAAGTTGTAACCTCCGACAGGAGTATGTCTGTGACTAAGCAAATTACGTTTCCTCCCTGGGTCCCTTTGTTACTGGAAAGGGGCCTGGCCCTGAGCAGGTCTGCCTAGACCCGGCCTGTAGTGTGTGAGTCCTTGCCTTTGTGCAGGAGAAGTTTCACAACCTGAGTCCAGGTGATTTGGGGAGTACATTTATTCAAGCTGCGGACACTGACATACGGAAGGGCTTAGGATAGAAGTAACAGGAGAGCCTAGGCTGGGTGGCTTTGGCTCTCTAGAAAGTCAGAAAAAAGGGGGCCTCGGACACTTGTTCATGGGGTTAGCCCTGGAGGAGCTGCCGCCGCTCATTGCTCCCCAGGTTGCAAATCTCACTGAAGTCCCTTAGGGTTTAGAAAATGAGCGCCTGTGCAGGAAGAGGAGGGAGAAGGGGAAGGGAAAGGTGCAGGTGTACTCCAGGGAGGAAGAGCATGCTGGGGTCCTATGTTTTTAAAGTCTGGGAGTTTAGAGGAGGCCTTAGGGAAGGATCTCAATAGAATATTCATCAATTTTACGCTGATGTGCCAAAATGAGATTTATTCCCTTAACTTCATCTGTCCTTGAGTATGGTTGGCACAAATGGCACCAGCTGGATTTCTGTTATGTATTTCCTGACTAGAGTGATTTAAGCTATTTACCCTCTGGTGGGGGAGAAGTGCAAATCATTTATTCTTAAGTGTCCTTGGCTACAGAAGATAGGATTTTGTGATTTACTACCTGGCTGTAAACTGCTTGGCAGTTCAACTATCCACCTCAATTTCCCTATTCCACTTGTCCTGGCTTACTACCTGTTTCACCTTTGGTCGGCTAACAGAGGGATTGGGCTCTACCACGGGATCCTTCAAGGCACCAGAGTTCCAGAACTGAAGGCTCTGCACTGCTCCAGGGCTAAGGCAGGGCCAGCAGAGCGGAGGTCAGCTCCACCGCACCCCCTGCTCCCAACCCCTCCGGCCAGCCCGCGTCTGCCCCCGCAGCGTCCTCTCCACCCTCCCGCAGGGGAGGGGGCGCCATTACCCGAAGGAGGCCTCGGTCCGGGTCAGAGGAGCGGAGATACCCGACTTCAGAGCGGAAAGAAAGAGCCGCAGACGGAGCGCACCTCGGCTGCCTAGCGCCACCGCCATGGTCCCAGGTCGCAGCAACCCCCGGGAGCGCATGCGTCGACCACTCCAGGCCTCCCCGGGCAACAGCCGCCGATGCCGCTGGCCGGGAAACGCGCATGCGCCAGGCCGCTCCCGCTTCCCACCGCAGCCCAGCTTCTGCCCGCTGTGCTCCGCCCGACTTTCCTCATTGTTCCCAACCTCCCCTGCCCCAATCGCGCAGCTCGCTGGGTTCTCGCAGATCCCTGACAAATAGGGGCTTGCGGTCCCTCCGGTACCCCGGGCAAACATCTTATTCTCTTGGGGTGCTCGCTTCCTGGCTGTGAAGGTGAGGTGAAGTGTATTTGCTTCTAGAGACGGTAGACTTAAAACATTTTTGTTCTTCATACTGTCGTGAGCATATGTTCCCAATATAGCCTTTCCTGTAAGTCAGTGGTCAACTGCTCAGCTAGCTGTCTGCTGAGCAGCCCAGCACTAAGTTATAGACAAGAGTCACACCCAGTAACTGTGCTATTCACTCACTTTTGTTGAATGCAAGTTCACTCAAAGTAGAACATCAATGTACATTAATTCCTACTCACACTCTAACAATCTAAGAGAACTATAACATACACACAATCAGTCAATGGAGGATAATGAACCTGAGTCCCAGAGTCTAGTGTGCAGGCCCTGGAGACGGCATGGTGGGCAAGGGAGTTGCCAGCGTCTTGCAAGGAATAATCTCCAGAGCCAGGTGCTTAGCAGGACAGACGTCCCCAGTCCAGCAGGGCAGAGCCTCAGGCAGCCAGTGCCAAGGGAGATCAGCGTGGCATGGAGCAAGCACTCTGGAGCGTGGAGCTCGGCTGTCTCAGCAGTGTTCTGCAGCCTGCCTCAGTTATACCTTGAAAGTGGCGTACTCCACCCTTCTGGGACTTTTCAACAAATGTCCCAGCCCCCCACCCCATGCCAGGTGTGGCATTTCCCCAGGAGCCCATCTATGGGTGGTCATGCTCTGCACACATGGCTACTCTGCAGATATCTTAGGCATGTCTCTGCCAGACATGTATGCTCTGACTTAGTTTCCCTCTTGAATCAGTGTCTTGGCTGACTGACAGCCATTATGATTGACATCAATGACTCGACTTTGTTTTATCTACTTTGTGCTATATTGATCAGACCAATGCCATTTTATTGATCCTGCTCTCCACACATACCACCTCACACTCATTAGAATGGCTATTAAAAACCAACCAACCAACTAAACAACAAACCAGGCCTGGTTGGTGTGGCTCATTTGGTTGGGGCATTCTCTCCACAAACAGAAGGAAGGTCTTGGTCTAGGCACATGCCTAGGTGCACATACTGGTGGGGGTGCCAACGAGAGGTAACCAATAGATGTTTCTCTCTTCCATGTTTCTCTCCCTCTCTCTCTCCCTCCCTTACTGTCTCACTAAAATCAGTAAGCATGTCCTCGGGTGAAGATTAAAAACAAACAAACAGAAATTAATGTATTACAGAGGATATGGCAAACTTTGGCACCGTGAACCATGTGCATTGTTGGGAATGTGAAGTGTATGTGGAAAACAGTGTGTCCATTTGTCAAAAAATTAAACATGGAACTACCAGACAATTCTACTTCTGTGTATATACCCACAGAATGGAAATCAGGGTCTCAAGTTAATATTAGCATACCCAGTTCATAGCAGTATTATTCACAATAGCCAAAAAGCGGAAGCAACCCAATTGTCCATCAATGAATGAACATATAAATGTGTATACACATAATAGAATATTGCTTTGCCTTAAAAAGGAAATTCTGAAACTTGGAGACATCATGCTCAGTGGATAAGCCAATCACAAAAGGACAATTAATGGCTGACTCCACGTATATGAGGCCCCCAGAGGAGCCCATAAAGATGGAAAGCAGAATGGTGGTTGTAAGGGAGTTGGTGGAGAGAGACAGGGAGTTCGTGTTTGGTAGAGACAGACTCGGATGGTGGCGATGGTAGCACAGTGAGAACATACTTAATGCCACTGAGCTGTACACTTGAAAATGGTTAAGATGGTAAATTTATGTTAAGTGTATTTTGCTATGTTAAAATATTTTTTCAAGACCATATAATTCAAGCTTTACAAAGGTTATAAACTTCTGCACTTGAAGATTCAGTGGAGAAAAACAACACCCCTTTAACTCTAACATTATCCCTTCCCTTAACTGGGAACAACTGGCAGAGTCTTGGCATGAGTTACTCAAGACGACAACAGCTTCCTTGCATATTACATTATTTTTCCTCTAAAAGACCCACAGTGCTTTTAAGTGTTACAGCCATGGAAAGTTTCATTACCTGCCATATCCTTACTGGCCCTTTGGAATTCCTTGAGGAATAAAGGCAGGTTTGGCTTAACTCTGGAATATGCAAAAATATTTATGTCCTACTTTCAACCTAAATCTGTCACATCAAATTTTCTGCATTGAGAGAAAATATGTATTTCAGCTGACTACTGTCACTTGAATTTCACAAATCAAAAGTGGGGTCAACATTTCCTTATTTTTTTCCTGAAATGTTGATTGTTATTTCTTTTCAGAGATGACGAGGGTTAAAAATAATTGTCTACAATTTTGACACGTTATCCTACTGGTAAGCAAAATGGTAGCACTGTGAAATTATTGGTGTCATAGTTTAAGGTACACACTTGAGAAGTCGTCCTTTGTGTATAATGTAAGCGTACAGTTTAAAAAATAGCTACTATTTTTGTGCCAAGCATCTTATGATGCATTATTTTATTTTATTCCTTATACCAAACATAGGTACTTTGCCCTTTCTATTTATAGATGAGGAAACTAAGGCTAGGAGAGGTTAGGAAGCAGGCCCTAGGTATATAGCCAGAGAGTGGCAGAGGGGAATTTAAGTCTGCTTGATTTCAGGACCCTGTATGTGGATTATTACATAGTATAAAATTCACTGTAGTAGCATCGCCCTTCAATGATTTGTCATCAGAAGCCTCTGCAATCATCATATAAACACCTAACTTTTAATATTAGTATTAATAACTGTTCTCTATAAATAACGCACATTAAAATGTTCAGCAAAATACTATTTAAAACATTTTTTAGAAAAGAACTTGCGGGGGGCCAGCCCCCACATCTCTCCGGTTCCCCCGAAGGAAGGACAGTAAGGCTAATGAGACGACTCCAGACACTCTCTGGGGGTGCAGGAGAAACGGCCAGGCCTCGGGGAGCTGGCCCGGCCAGCCAGCCTCGAGGGCCAGACTGACACCCTCCAAAAGGTTTTCTTTATTTTTAAAGGGTTTTCTTTTTACAAGCAGTAGAAAAAACAGATGGATACTTGCAAATTATTAATGGCAAGAAAAGGCTGACTTACAAAACTAGTTACAGAGTACCTTAATTTTTTCCTGGGCTCAAACAAACGGATGGTATGATAAGGAGGTTTGCTGATTTATCTATTAGGCAGGAAACAGTATTAAACTACAAACTCTTAGGTCCTAGTTAATGGCTAAACATTTATTTTCAAAGTCTTAAATCTCTCTGAGTTAAAGATGTATGCAGAGGTTGATCTTTGTACCTTTGAGACTTAAAGGAAACATCACGTAGGCAATGGCATTCTTAACCATTAACTACATCTGTTAGAGCTGATGGCCTTATCTAGATTTCTCTGAGATGTAAAACTAGTCTTTATGTTTAACCTTTTACTAAAATCTACTATTTTCAGCTAAAGCTTCCTAACTTTCCTAGTAATAAAACATTTCTGCTCAGTAGTGAATTTCTGGCTTTGGAAAGACTGTATAAGACATTTCTTAGTAAATGGCTTCTCTAGCAAGTAGCAGTTGCTTCTGCTTTTAGTGTTCAGGTTGCTGGTTTGCTAAATGGCTTAATTTCTTCCCTTAACCCTTTTAGGTGGGGGAGTAGGCTAGCAGTTAGTAGCCTTTGTTTTCAGATGTCAATGAGTATTGCCACAGCCACATCATGCAAGCCATAAGCTAGATTTGGGATGAACTGCCCCTGGTCGCCTGCCGCTGTGCAGCGGCATCCTGCCCATATCCGACCCTGCCGAGAAATGGGTGGGGCTTGGTCCTCCACAAACCAGTGCTCATGGATCTGGTGTAGAGCGGCCTGCAACAAGAACTTATTTTTGAAGACCTAATTTATATCCTGGACACAAAGCAAAGGTTAGGTCCACAACCACAAGTGGCATTCTGCTGGGCAAGACTGAGGTGGAAGCGTGTCCTATTTACCAGCAGTAACCTTAGGATCGTTTTTGGAACCCACAATGGATAGTCTTCTTTCTCATTTTGTAGTCTGTGTCAGTTCACTTAGTTGGTATCTCTGAAGACTAGTGTTTTTGTGGTGCCTGGGTCTTGTCCTGAAATTCCTCAGATACAAATTTGACTCTTTCCAGCCCAGTTTTTAGAGTTGGGGCTGAAGCAAAGGCCTGTGAGCCATGCTGCAAGGTCAGCAGTGCCGCAGGCTCAGTGCAGCGAGCTTTCATACTGAGAGACACAATGCTGTCTAGAAGCTTCTCCTCTTTTTACCATGTGCTTCCTCTGTCCCGCCAATAGCAGGCAGCAAAAAGAGGATTAAGTATAGGAACTGCCAACAGAAGTGTTTAAGTCTCAGTGGAGAACCCTAAACAGTCTCATTTATACAAACACACATCATTGCAATGGCTTGTATAAGATACAAAATTTTATTTTTTAAGTCAAAATGCTTTTCATTTTTGCCTCTTATCATTGATCATTCAATCTCTTTAGAAGTTAAAGATTTTAGAACACTGTTAAGACAAGATACAAGGGATCCATTTAGAAAAGAAATCATCCAGCTCCCACTAGCAAAGCCTGGGACCCTTTCCCCCTCCAGTTTTGCTTTTGGTCTTTGTGATCAGAGCTGTGTGGCAACTCAGTAGCGAGCCTGGGTATGTGTTGGTAAGAAAATTGAGGTTCATTACTTTATAACAGTGTTCTTCTCAGCTGGGGCAATTTGGCTTTTCCAAGAAACATCTGGCAATGCCTTGAGACATCTTTGTAACAACTGGGGATGGGAAGAGAGGGAGAACAGTGCTACTGCCATCTAGTGGGTAGAGGCCAGGGTTGTTTCCAAACATCCAACAATGCATAAGACAATTCTCCACAACAAAGAATTATCCAGCCCAAGATGCCAATAGTGCGAAGGGTGAGAAATTCTTTACAGTCCCATTTCGGGGGGGGGGGGGGGGGGGGGTGTGTGTGTGTGTGTGTGTGTGTGTGTGTGTGCGCGTGTGTGTGTGTGTGTGTGTGTGCGCGCGCGCGCGCGCGCGCGCGCGCGCGCGCATGTGTTTATCTGCTGGGTTGAGCTGGAGGAGGATTAGAATCAGAATTAACAATTCTGTTATCGACCCACCCGGCACTAGAATCCGTTTGGACAGCCAAATTGACCACACTGCACCACTCTCCTTCCCTCCATGGCATAGGCTCTCTGTTTAGCAAAGTGCTGGCAGTGATGCTGGGTGGCCCAGTTGGCTTCAGTCTTCCAGTCTTCTAGTTTCTTCATTCATTCCTGAGTTTCATGTGGGCTTTGAAAGGCTGAGTGCTAGAAGCACAATTACCAGACTCTGAAGCTGCCCTTTTTTTTTTTTTTTAACATTATAGCTCACAGAAAAAAATGAAAATATTTCTACAGCATTCTGGGGTAAACTGGAGAGATGTTCGACAGTGATCAGCCCCGAGGCTCCAGTCACAGCCACGGTGAAGACAGTGTTCCCTGCGCACCTGCTCCCTCTGCAGGGCACACAGGTTGGGAAAGTGCCTAAAGTGCCAGAACACTAGGAGGAACTCAAAAACTTAATGAAGAATTTTGTAATTGTCACAATTAGTAGCAATTTCTTGCAACAACTGCCTGGGACATTGTGATGTTTTTGTTTTTTCCCCCCTTCTTAATACATCATAAAATCCCTTCAGTTAATTTATGGAGTGGAGATCGCATGCAGTTCTTGAATCCTGTAATAACTGATACAGCATTTGATACTGAAGTTAACATAACATATAATTTTGGAATGAACTGTGGTTGTAATACCAAAAACACCAAAGTATTTGAAGAGAACTTAGAATTTTTCTGTACTTTGGTTAAAGAGGAGCCTATGTGGAAAAAGAGCACAAAATAAGAAAGTTGATTGAGTTTACATTCTCTGAATTTTCTTTAGTTGCTCAAACAAAATTCCAGGAAATGGAATGAATAGCAGAACTGAAGGTTAAGGGATAAAGTAAAAGAAAATGATCTTCCTCAAATATCTTTTCTTTCCCTTTTCAAACCCACTTAGGCTTCTTTTCACTGATGCTTGGCCATTAGTAAGTTTTTCTGCCTAGCGAGTTGTTTGCTGTATATTTCTTTCCTGTTGTCCAGCTGTTAAACACAGAACATGATTTTTATGCAGGTACAGGATCCATATCAATGCGGAAAGAACTATGGATGATCTGAGGCAGCACACTTTCAGCGGATTACTCATTAAGTGAGGAGTTTATTTCACGCTGCCAAAGCTCCTTTTAGAGTTAGTTCTGGCTGATACATTTCAAGACGTTCAGAAGGTCTAGTCTTGAACACTGGTGGAGTGCCCAGGCCAGCTTTCCCACTGTGGCCCCCTTACTGCCTTCTCGCATCAGCCACTTTTGGAGCATCTGGTAAACCTTTTCTTTTAATCCATCTCGCTCATAGTCATGGTCGATTTCATCAATCTGAGATTCACTGAAGCCCAGTTTACGCGCACAGCTTTTCCAGCTCTTTCCTAGATTGTCCCTGACTGGGTCCAGGTGTTTATCAGTCAGACTAGTGGTATTATCTGCCAAAAAGAAAAAAGAAGAAGGCATGTAGCTGCAACTCATTTTACCATCCTAGCTTCAAAAACCTGTATAAAGTGAAGAGTACCTGGAGTACAGTTGAAAAGACAACTTCTTAATTACCTAGCTGTTGACTCATTGGATGATAAGTCAACTAGCCCATTGGAGGTCTCTGTAAATTAGAACAGGGACCTCTTCCTCCTAGCAGATGCATCTCTGAGCCACAGCTGACTTTGGGATTAAAGAGGTCCCTGCCTGACTATTACCATAGGTTGTTTTATACAACCTTAGCCAGCAGCTCTATTTACATGAGAGCTTTCTGATATAAAGGGAAAAAACACCATTTTTTCCCCTTTTGGGCATCTTCTACTTACATATGGTCAGAATTAAGGTCACTCAACCCCTGACCCCTTCACCCAACAATTCACTTTCACCTTACTTAATCAAGGAAACTGAGACCATCAAGTTTGAACCTACCTATTCAGTCAAAATGCCTTCCCTCTCTTTAAGGGATGAGGCATCTATACTGTTCAAGGTCTGTTTCTGGGCTCACCGCCCGCCCCCCCCAACTGCTCTCTCCCCTCTCCTATAGCCATAACCTCTCTCCTACTGGTTCCTTCCCCTTAGGCCTTCACAAAAGCAACAAAAAGAAACACAAGTATAAAATAACCATCACAAACAAACCATACTCCTTGATCCTCATCCTACCTCAGTAAGCTGAATACAAGGGAAAAGACATTCCGTTTTTGCCTCTTAACTCCCACTCTTTCCTCAGATCCCCACAGTACAGCTTTTATCATCACCATTGGACGTCAGTGGCCCAAAAACCTCCCAAGATATTTGTCAAATTTTGTCAGTACCTCTTCAGGTGAGGAAAACCTGCGTTTCATCATATTATCGAAAATACCCTTGCCTCCCCCAAATTTAGGAACTTCTGCTCTAGGTATTTTAAACTGGTAAGAACAGATACTACACTCGATCTTAGCCAAAAGGCTAAGATGCGATTGCTCTAGGTATTTTAAAGTCTATCCTTCAAATGGACTAGATTTGTAGTTTAGCCAGGGATTGGCAAACTACAGCCTATGGATCAGAGCCAGCCTGCTGCCTGTTTCCGGGAGCAAAGTGTGGCCGGCGCACAGACATCCGTGTACACGTTGTCTGCGGCTGCTACCGCACGGTGATGTGAGTTGAGTGGTGCAACAGAGACCTCAAGGTCACTGAAGCTTAAGATATTTACTATCCAGACCTTAATAGAAAACTCTGCCAGTCCTAGGGTTAACCAGAGAGCAAGGTTCTTTCATCACACGGTTAGACCTCCTGATGGCTTTTGCCAGCTTGTGTTTTGGGATTAATGTTATGAGCCTGCCTAGCGGGAAAGTCTTCGCTTTCATTGCAGAGATGCCACTGGGGGCAGTCACCTATAGTTTACAAAATCCCTTTTGATAAGGACCCAAAGGTCCTCTCTCTCCTAGGTCTGAGTAGTAGCATTAATGATGATGATTATAATAATTTAACACTTTTCTAGATCTTACTATGTGCCAGGCAGTATTCTAAGTTCTTTATACATATTGACTCGTTTAGTTTTCACAACAATCCATGAATTAGATATTGTAAATTCCTCCATCTTAAACATAAATAAATTACAAAGAAATTATATGGGAATTACACAGATATTTTACAGAGGAAACATTGGACAACTTTCAGGGAGAAATTTTAGGATTCTATTACATCCCTCTCATCAAGTAAGAAAGTTCAAGGTTGCTAGACAATGAGCCCTTAAAGGGCATCTTACCAAAGATATCTTGGTACTTAGAAGCGGGCTCTTTCAAGTTCATGTATGTGCTGCCCAGTAATGGTGAACTCATTCCACCAACTTCCATGTAATTCTTGTCTCCAATCTGAATGCCAGAACTGTTATATATGGCACATTTTATAGACTCACCTGAATAGAGAGAAGCACACAGGTAAGTACATCTAAATTGAAAGTAAGATAAGCCCTGACTGGGTAGCTCAGTTGGTTAGAGTGTCATCCTGCCAAGGTTGTGGGTTCAATCCCTGGTCAGGGCACATACAAGAATAAATCAATGAATGCATAAGTAAGTATAACAACAAATCAATGTTTCTATCTTACTCTCTCTTCCTTCCCCTCTCTCTCTAAAATCAATAAGTAAAAATTTTAAAAAAGTAAGATGAAAAATACAACACAATAAAAAGGCAGGGCTTTACTCCAAATGTTTAAGTTAAATTACTTATTCTATGTTATCCTGAAAAATTTTTTTAGAAATTTTTTTCTTTCAAAAAATTAGGGTGCCTACTATCATAAAAATGGAAAATAGTAAGTACTGATAAAGATGTGGAGAAATTGGAACGCTTGTGTGCTAATGGTGGAAATACAAAATGGTGCAGCCACTGTGGTGAACAGTATGGTGGTTCCTCCAAAAATTAAGAATAGAATTAATACATGATCCAGCAATTCTATTTCTAAGTATAGATCCCCCAAAATTGAAAGTAGGGTCACATGTAGGTATTTATACCCCAAGGCAGCATCATTTACAATAGCCAAGAAGTGGAAGCCACTCAAGTGTCCATCAAAAGATGAATGGATACACAAAATGTGGTGTATACATACAATGAAATATTATTCAGCCTTAGAAAGGAAGGAAACACTGACACATGCTACATGAACCTTTAGGACACTGTACTATGTAAAGTAAGGATAAATAATGTATGATTCCACTTAAAGGAGGTACCTACAGTAATTAAATTCATAGACATAAAAGGTAGCGGTGGGTTGCCAGGGGCTGGGAGGGAAAGGAGAATAGGCATTTCCTGTCCGATGAGAACAGAGTTTCAGCCTGGGAGGGTGAAAAGAGCTCTGAAAATGGCTGATGGTGAAGGCAGCCCAACAAGGCGGTTTTCATCGCGAATGGTAGTCTTTGGCCTATATGAGATAAGAAATAAAAATATCTAAGACTGACTTCTTACCTTCAGAAAATAGCAAGCAAATAAAAGAATACAAGCAGATACCATCACCTGCATCAGAGATAGGGTATAATGGGACTATTCTGATTCTGGCTAGAGTAGGAGATGCCTACCAGTTTGGAAACCTATAGACCAGCACTTGTAGACAGCTGCACTGAATCCCACCCAAACTGAAATATGCCCAGACCAAGTGATCTGATGGAGACTATTCCCCGGTGGCGAGTTGCATCTGGCAGTGGAAGACTCTGAATTGGCCCTCTGTTACCTTATAGTCTACAACAGAGCTAACAGCTGTTTTATTTTCAGAAAAAAAGAAAAAAAAAAGATAAGATTGGACTGAAAGGCCTGTTTACCTGTAGATGACATGGAGACAAATGGAATGGTGGGTGTGTTTCCCAGTAGGTTGGTCTCAGGCACTGGAGTTTTATGCAGGCTTGGCATGTGGCTTGGATTTGGCCCATAACAAACTCTGGAACCTACTGTTCCCAGATCTAGTGGTCTTGTTCTAAAAACATGTGGACTGTATGATCCATTGTTCCAGTGTAGTCCTTGGGTTTGGTTGGTCAGTCCAACTGGTTGGTGTACTTCATTACCATGACTGGTTGCATTGGAAGAAGCAAGGTCTTTTACCCCTGGGTTCTCATAAGGTCTTGGCTGTGTAAAAGGGTCATAGGAGACCCTTCGTCTCCTTTCCTCCTCTCTATTGTAAGCCACATTTTGTCTGGGTTGCTGTTTTGTTTGCCTGTCCATGCGGCTGCCATAAAGATGGTAGTTGGCTTCCTCCTGGAGTTTACTCTGCAGCCTGAGGTCATTCTCCTCCTGCTGGTGCTCTGGAGAGGGACCAAACCAGGACTCTTCCACAGGATCCATCACAAGTCCCTGTGAACTATGCAGTGAACAGGGCTGTTCTGTGGCTGAAAAGAAATGATTGGCATTGGAGTTTCATGAAACATCAAAAAGTAAAATGAAACCTGAGCCCCATAATGAATCTGTATCTCAGAGTCACATACTGTAAATGTTGAGAACAAGTAAAAAGCATATACTACATGGCCCTCTTCTTTTATACATAATAAGTAGGAGCCCATGCCTGGCAATGAGAAAGAAATAGGGAAATTATAATAAGCAACAGAAGAGTGGGTGTTGCAGGAATGACCAAGGAAGAAAGGGACTTGTGTTGCAGCAGGGTAGGTAGTTTCTTCTTGGTTGGTGCAGGGTTGGAAAATAACAGCAGCGGCTCTATGCTAATCACTTTCCATGGATTCTTTCATTCTTTAAAGAATAAGAGTAGGAGCAATTATCATGATCTGATGGATGAGATTTAAGAGGTTACATAATTTGCCCCATAATAAATAGCTAATAAGTGTCTACAAAACCCTGTACTCTGCCTACCCTTTTTTTTTGTAAGGAAAAAAGTATCCCTGCTTGAATCTGAGACCAACCTCTCTGCTTATACTCTGGATCTCGTCATCCCTGACCTTCTCAAGGACTAGCTCCCACATATGCCCCCCTCTTTTTCCTGAACTATCACTTTCTCCCTATCAGATATATTAGGACTATGATGTTCAGGGAACTTTATCATTTTGGTACTCAATGGTACTTAAGATTTTAAATATATGTGTCTTGACTCCCAAATATATTATATATTCTTTAAAGGTAGGTGTTAAATTTTATAGCTGCTTCTTCTTCTCATATGGTTGTGAATAGTATTTAAGAAAGGAGAGAACATGAATGAGTAAACAAATAAGTGAATAAACAGATTTCTGATCATAGTATATGTTACCTGAATTTGACCTGCTTGGAGGTAGTGCTACACAATCCATTTGGAGAGACTGCATTCTCTTCACAATTTCATTTTGGCCAGGATACTCTTTCTATAATAAAGAGCAAAATACGTACTTCAGTAAATAGTAGAAAATAGTTCCAGATGATTATTATAAGACAATTGAATCTTTTCAGAAAGCAAGAATTTCACATATCTCTTATGAATATTAAAAAAAAAAGTTTTTCCCAAATAGCCAAAAGAATCTTTAAAAAGAACAAAGTTGGAGGGCTCACATTTTGTGATTTCAAAACTCACTACAAAGCTAGAGTAATCAAAACAGAATGGTATAGCCCAAGGACAGACATATAGCCCAACAGAACACACTGAAGAACCCAGAAATGAAACCTTACATACATGGTCAATTATTTTGGACAAGGGTGCCAAGACCACTCGGTGGGGGAAACACTGAATATCCACATGTGAAAGAATGAAGTTAGATCCTTACCTTTAAACATATATAAAAATTAACTCAAAATGGATCAAAAACCTAAGCTTAGGAGCTAAAAAGGGGAAAACGTGGGAAAAGCTTCAGGATATTGGACAATGATTCCTTGGATATGGCAATAAAAGCATGGGCAACAAAATAAAAATAAATTTGTCTACATCAAAATTAAAGCCTTCTGTGTATCAAAGGACACTATCATGAGAGTAAAAAACAATTCACTGAATAGAATAAAATTGCAAATCATATATATGTGATAAGGGATGACTATTCAGATATATAAAGAATTTCTATAATTCGACAACAACAAGAAAGCAACCCAATGCAAAAATGGGAAAAGGACTTAAACAGACATTTCTCAAAAAAACATATACAAATGGTCAATAAGTACATGAAAAGATACTCAACTTCCTTCGTCATTAGGAAATGCAAATCAAATCCACCATGAGATATACACCACTTCACACTGATTAGAATGGCCATTATTTAAAAAACAAAAACCAAAACCCAGAAAATAAAAAGTATTGGTGAGAACAGAAAAACTGAAACACTTGTGCATTGCTGGTGGGAATGTAAAATGGTGCTGCCATTACGCAGAACAGCTTCATGGTTCCTCAGAAAGTGAAACAGAATTATCGTACAGTCCCCCAGTTCTACTCCTAGGTATATACATGAAAGAACTGAAAGCAGGGACTCAAAAAAATACTCATATACCAACGCGCATAGCAGCATTATTCATCACAGATAAAAGGTGGAAACGATCCAAGTATATCGACAGATGAATGAAGAAAATGTAATACATACATACAATAGAATATAATTAAGATTTAAAGAGAAATGAGGTTCTTGTACAAGCTACAGAAGAGATGCACCTTGAAGACATTATGCTAAGTCAGTGATTTTTAACCTCTTTCATCTCATGGCACACATAAACTAATTACTAAAATTTTGCGGCACACTAAAATATATTTTTTGCTGATCTGATGAAAAAAATAGGTATCATTTTGATTCACTCACACTGTATGGCCATTGGTGTGTTGGCTCTTGTCATTTTTTTATTCGACGATCTAAGGGAAAAGAAGTAAGTGCCCCTGACAGTCATGTATTGCATGTTTTAAAAATTCTTGTGGCACACCAGTGTGCTGTGGAACACAGGTTGAAAATTGCTGTGCCAAGTGAATGTGCAAGACACAAAAAGACAAATATTGTGTTTTTTCATGTCTATGAGGTACTTAGAATAGGAAGATTCATAGAGACAGAAGGTAGAACAGAGGTTACCAGGGAATGGGGAGAGAAATGAATGTGGAGTTAAAGTTTCTGTTTGGGATTAAAAAAAAGGAAATGGATGTTGATGAGGGTTGCACAACACTGTGAATGTACTTAATGCCAGTGAACTGGATACTAAAAAATGGTTAAGATAGCAAATTTTATGGTACGTATCTCACCACAATGAAAAAGAAATTTTCTATAAAAGTCATAATACTCATAGAAAATATAGGGAATTATATTTAAAAAGAAACTTACACATTGTGCCTTCACTCAAAGGAAAAAATTAACATTTTGGTATTTTCTTCAGGTCTTTCTCCTAGTCATATTTACATTTTGCTTCTAACACACTGCGAGCTACATAGGTATGTGGTCAAAAACACTCACTGAATGAACATATGAGTAATTTGGAGGAGAATGAGAGAGAATATTAATTATGTGCATAGTTTGGAACATTTTATATGTTGTTTTTTATTAACACGATAAGTATTTTTATGTTATTTTTTAAAGTATATTTTATTGTTTATGCTATTACAGTTGTCCCATATTTTTCTCACATATATCCCCCTCCAACATATATGCCCCCTCCAACGGAGCCCCCTCCCTCCAGCATTCCCCCGCTTAGTTCATGTCCATGGGTCATACGCATAAGTTCTCTGGCTTCTCCATTTCCTATACTATTCTTAACCTCCCCCTGTCTATTTTGTGCCTACCATTTATGCTTCTTATTCCCTGTACCTTTCCCCCCATTCTTCCCATTCCCACTCCCCTGTGATACCATCCGTGTGATCTCCATTTCTGTGATTCTGTTCTTATTCTAGCTGTTTGCTTAGTTTGTTTTTGGTTTTTTAAAAAGGTTTTACTTATTTATTTTTAGAGAGAGGGGAAGGGAGGGAGAAAGAGGAGAGAAACATCAATGTGCGAGAGATACATCGATCGGTTGCCTCTCGCACACCCCCAGCTGGGGACCTGGCCCACAACCTAGGCATGTGTCCTGACTGGGAACTGAACCCAGCGACCTTTTGGTTCACAGGCTGACACTCAATCCACCGAGCCACACCAGCCAGGGCTATTTTTGTTTTTTAGGTTCAGCTGTTAGTTGTAAGTTTGTTGTCATTTTACTGTTAGTTTTTTATCTTCTTTTTCTTAGATAAGTCCCTTTAACATTTCATATAATAAAGGCTGGGTGATGACGAACTCCTTTAACATTATGTTATCTGGGAAGGACTTTATCTGCCCTTCCATTCTAAATGATAGCTTTGCTGGACAGAGTAATCTTGGATGTAGGTCCTTGCCTTTCAGGACTTGGAATACTTCTTTCTAGCCTCTTCTTGCCTGCAAGGTTTCTTTTGAGCAATCACCTGACAGTCTTATGGGAACTCCTTTGTAGGTAACCCTCTCCTTTTCTCTTACTGCTTTTAAGATTCTGTCCTTGGTGTGTTCCTCCTTGGGTTCAGCTATTTTGGGTTCACCTGCCACCACCTTGCTGCGCATCCTCTCTGCCCCAGCTGCCCATCTCCACCCCTCCTTCCAGTCTGGATGAATGTTTCTCCTTTAACTCCTGGGTTGTGTTGTAAGGGGTGGAGCCTTAGGTGTGCACCAGGGTGAGGCAACCCACTTCCCTGCATTGTGATGCTGTATGTGGAGAAGGGGTCTGAGAGGGAACAATGCTGCTTGCTTGCACCTGTAACTTTTGCAGAAGAAGTATTTATCATTTAGTTAGCCTGAGAAATGGAGCAATTATGCCTGAAGTTTTTCCCTGAGTCTGTGAAATGTCCTTGAGCTTTATCCAACTAAACCTTATAAAATAAACACGGAGACCATGTTCAGGGTCACTGTCTCTCCATCAGAGAATGATGTCCCACCTGGTCCCCTGCTTTTCCTTAAAGTGTCTGTGTCTGTGTCTTTCTTAATCTCCCGTCGCCCCCCATCCCCGCTCAGGGACCTTCTCCCTGAGAGGGTTGTGGCACTATTTTGTTTTTACATTGGTGGCTGTCCTTCTTTTGGTTGTGCGAGGAAGCGAAGTATATCTACCTATGCCTCCACCTTGGCCAGAAGTTGAATAGTCTGTTATTTTAATTTATAAAAGCAGTTGTTTGCTTTTTATAGTTACATTTTATTACACAAAATATTTATTACAGATTCCATTTAAAAGAATCAAATTGTGCAGAATCACATATAGCAACACTTCAGGTGTTTCTTCCAACCACCACTTTCTTCCATTCCCCAGAACAGTGGTCCCCAACCTTTCTGGCACTAAGGACCAGTTTCATGGAAGACAACTCTTCCATGGACTGGGGTGGGGAAGATGGTTTTGGGATGATTCAAGTGCATTATATACAAGCTCATCTCCTGCTGTGGGGCCCAGTTCCTAACAGGCCCCAACCGGTACTGGTCCATGGCCCAGAGTTGGGGACCCCTGCCCTTACACAGAGTGTGTTCATCCTTTTATTCTCTCTAGGTATTTGAATATATATTCTAGAAATTCACACACACACACACACACACACACACAGTGTCCAGTAAAAGTCCAGCCATTGTTAATATAACGAGAATGGTTTGTGTGACATTGATGTAACCTGACAGCCAAGGAGAGTAAACTGGAATGCACATGTGTGAACAATGATGACTTTACTGTACTAGTCAGTGGGGGCAGTAGACGCCATTGAGTGAGTATGTGTACTGTGTGGCCGTCACATTCAAAATTACTGAACAAGTAGAGCAATAAATCTGCATCAAATTTTGCATTAAGCTTGAACATTTCTCCAGAAACTATTCAGATAATTCAGAAGGCCACAGCTATAGGCAACTGGTGATTGGCAGCTCTATCATGAAAATGAGCCCACTCATGCACCATGTCTTGTGCAGAGGTTTTTTGCAAAATATCAAATCACCAAGGTGACTCAGCTCCCCTACACTCCATATTTGGTGCCCTGAATCTTCTGGCTTTTCCTAAAACTAAAGTCACCTGTGAAAGGGAAGAGATTTCAGTCCATTGATGAGATTTAGGAAATATGACGGGGCAGCTGATGGTGACTGGGAGAACTGTGTGAGGCCCCAAGGTGCCTACTTTGAAGGGGACTGAGGCATCATTGTCCTATGTGCAGTGTTTCTTGTATCTTCTTCAATAAATGTCTCCATTTTTCATAATACATAGCTGGATACCTTCTGGACAGACCACACACACACATACATATATACATGTATGTGTATATATATGTGTGTGTATAGATAGACAGCGTATATAGAAGATCAAAAGGATCATAGTCTTAAGTACTGTTTTGACTCTTTTTTACTAACAACAAATCATGAAGATCTTTTTGTATCATTATATATTAGTTTCTACCTCTTTTAAATGGCTATATATTCTGCAGTTTCAATGACTTGAAATTTAGTGTATCTACTTATGATCCATGTGGATTGTTTCCAATTTTTTAGTTTCAAAAACTAAGGTGCTCCTGTCTGGTGGTGCTCAGTGGATTGAACGCTGGCCTGTGAACTAAGAGGCCACTGGTTCGATTCCCAGTCAGGGCACATGCCTGGGCTGCAAGCCAGGTCCCCAGTTGGGGGCGTGTGAGAGACAACCAATCGATGTTTCTCTCACACATACATGTTCTCTCCCTCTCTTCCTCCCTCCCTTCCCCTCTAAAAGTAAATAAAATCTTTTTAAAAAATGACAGGTGCTTCATTTTTCATTAAACTTTACCAATTCATACTCTTAACCAATACTGGACAGGGATTGCCTGTTAGTCTGCATTTTCACCAACACTTCATATTACCAATCTTTCAAAAATGTTAATCTAATGAATAAAAAAATTATGTTCATTTTACTTTTCTCTGTTAGTGAGGCCAAGTATCTTTTCCAAACTTCATTGTCCACTGATGGATTCATTTTGTCATATTTTATTTAAGATTTTCACATTTATGTTAAGTGAGATTGGTCTGTAATTTTCCTTTTTTGGATCTTCTTTTTCAAGTTTGGGGATCAAGGATATACTAGTCTCATAAAATGAGTCTGGGAGTGTGCCCTCTTTTCTAGTATCTGGGCGAATTTTATAAGATTGGAATAATTTATTCATTAAATATTTGACAGAAATCACTGATGAAACGATCTGGATGTGGAATTTTCCTCGCGGCAAGAATTTTCATCACTGATTCAATATTTTAAATGGCTACAGGAATATTCAGGTTTTCTAATTCTATCTAAGTCAGTTTTGCTAAGTTCTACTTTTTTCTCAAAATTTGCCCATTTTATCTGTTTTAAAATGAATTAGCACAAAGTTGCTCACAATATCTTCTGAATACCACTTTGATGTCCATGGGACTTACAGTGATGCCTGTTTACTCATTATCTCAGTCTTCTTTCTGTTTTCCTTGATGAGTCATAATTAGTTGATTTTATTCGTTTTTTCAAAGAACCAACATTTAACTCTTTGGATCCTGTTTTCTATATCACCAATTTATGCTCTTGTCTTATTATTTACTGCTTTCTATTTGCTCCAGGTTTATTTTGCTATCTTCTCCAGATGAGTGCTTGGCTAATTGATTTTCAGCCTTTCGTAACTATACATAGAGACTATTTTTACTAGTAAGTCCTCCTTTGCAAATTCTCTAAGCTTTAATATGTAGTGCTTTGTTAGCTCCAAATATTTTCTAAATTTCATTATTTTTTAACCTAATTGGTAATTAAAAGTATATTTCTTAACTTCTAACCAATGGGATTTTCTAATGATCTTTTAAGATTAATTTCTAGCATAACTGAAATGCAGTCAGAGAATGCAATCATTCTTTACATGATTACAATCCTTCAAACTGGTTGAGACTCCTTTTATTTTCCAGTGCATGGTCAACTTTTGAAAATGTTCCGTATAAAGCTTGTCAGGATGGCCAAGTGGTCTAAGGCGCCAGACTCAAGCATCCGCTTCCCTGAAAATGTTCCGTATGTTCTTAAAAAGCCTTTAAAGGTGTATTCTGCAGTTATTAGATGCAATATTTTATATATTCCCACTAGGTCAAATGTGTTAATTATGTTGTTCAAATTTTCTATATCCTCACTGACAATTTATTTTCTGTTTCTTCTAGCAATTAGAGGGAAATGTGTATTAATATCTCCAAGTATGATTGTGGATTTGTCTATTTACTCTTTGAGTTCTGCCAATTTTTGCTTTCTATATTTTGATTTTATGCACATATAGAGATCTAAAGCTATTATCATCATCCTGACGAATCGAACCTTTTATCATCATGAAATATTAGTGATTAATGTGGTAATGCTTTTCTACCTTACTATCTTTCATGCTGTCCATTTGATTGCTCTTGGTTTGCACTAGATCTCTCTCTTTAAGCGTAAAAGGCTGATCCTTTTTTTTTTTTTTTTGCAATTTTTGACTGTCCAAGCTTTTTTTTTTTATTTTAAAATTGCTATTTGCCTACCTGTTTTATTTACCGTAGTCTCCTTTTCATGATTCTAGCAGTATGTTGCTGTAAGACTTATAACAGCAGCTTTTTTCCTGAATGTGTATGTTGGGCAGGTTTCTGTTCCTCTTTGTTGGTTAGTTGGTAACAATGTTTGACATACCTCCCTGACTCCAGACTTCAAACTTACTGCTTCAGCTCAAAAGCAGATGCCGCTCCCATTTGTTGCTTAGCATAAGGGAATTAGGGGGCAGAAGCCAACTTTTATGACTGGTATAACTGCAGATCCCAAATACCTCTCCCTGTCAATGTCCCAGGTGACCATGATGTTTCTTCTCTACATTCACTCAAGACTTGCTCTTCTAGTTCTCCCGCAGCATTATGTTCTGGGTTAGCTTTTCATTTTCTGTTACATGTTTCAGCAAATACACTTTTGTTTGCTTTCTTTCAAGAATTCCACAAAATGACTAATCCACCTATGATACTTCCTATTTTATTTCATAGAAGTTGTACTTTTGTTTTCATATTGCTATGTATATTTTCTCTCATTTCATTAGTTTTGAAGGAGGAATGGGTCCAGAATGCCAAGTTGATAGCTGCATAAAACTGCTAATTTTGTTTTATGTGGTTACCAAGCTAGCTTACCTCAAATCTCAGTAACAAATTATATTGCTTTGATTTTCATGATTTAAAATATATGCTTTGATATGTTAACATCTTTAGCATCTGCTATGTTACCTACCTTTAAACTCTTCACATCCTCCTCTACATCTTCTTTTAATTGACGTGAATAAAAAGGCTTAAATTTTTCTTCAATGCCTGTAGAAGAAAAACAGTACTTTAAATTTCTTAAATATTTTCTAAAATAAAATTAAAATACTAGTGATCTATTACCTTTGAATTACTTATCTTAATCTGTGGGAAAGCAGTAAAATAAAAATTTATTTATTTATTTATTTTCATTTTAAAGATTTTTATTTATTTTTATTTATCTTTATTTTTTAAACTATATTTTATTGATTATGCTGTTACAGTTGTCCCACTTCCCCCCCTTCTTGCCCCCCACCCCCTTACCCCACCTTTCCCCACCCTTTAGTTTTCTCCATAGCTCATACACATAAGTACTTTTGCTCCTGCACTTCCTATACTATTCTAACCTCCCCCTGTCTGTTGTCTACCTCCCACTTATGCTACTTGTTCTGTGCCCCGTTCCCACCTTCTCCCCCTACCACTCCCCTGTTGATATTCCTCCATACCTTATATAACTCCCTTTAACATTTCATACAATAAAGGCTGGGTGGTGATGAACTTCTTGAACTTGACCTTATCTGAGAAGCACTTTATCTGCCCTTCCATTCTAAATGAAAACTTTGCTGGATAGAGTATTCTTGGATGCAGGTCCTTGCCTTTCATAACTTGGAATACTTCTCTCCAGCCCCTTCTTGCCTGTAAGGTCTCTTTTGAGAAATCAGCTGACAGTCTTATGGGCATTCCTTTGTAGGTAACTGTCTCTTTTTCTCTTGCTGCTTCTAGGATCCTTTCCTTATTTTTGATCTTGGGTAATGTAATTATGATATGTCTTGGTGTGTTCCTCTTTGGGTCCAACTTCTTTGGGACTCTCTGAGCTTCCTGGACTTCCCGAAAGTCTATTTCCTTCACCAGCTTCGGGAAATTCTCCATCATTATGTGTTCGAATAAGTTTTCAATTCCTTGGATTTCTTCTTCTCCTTCTGGCAGCCCTATGATCTGTATGTTGGGACGTTTACAGATGTCCTGGAGGTTTCTGAGCCCCTCCTCCATTTTTTGAATTCTTGTTTCTTCATTCTTTTCTGGTTGGATGTTTTTTTCTTTCTGCTGGTCCACTCTGTTGATTTGAGCCCCAGTTTCCTTCTTATCCCTATTGGTTCCCTGCAGATCTCTCCTCATTTGTTCAAGCAATTTTGATAATTTTTCGTTGAATTCCGTGAGCATCCTTATTACAAGGGTTTTAAACTGTGCATCTGATAGGTTGGCTTTCTCTTGGTCAGTTAGCTCTGGAGCTTTGATGTGTTCCTTTCTTTGGGCCATTTTTTTTCCTCGGTGTGCCTGTTACTGTAAGGGGGGCGGAGCCTTGGAGTTCACCTGGACAGGGAAACTCCCAGTAGTTGTGCTGTGACGTAGCCTGTGGGGGCGGGACCTGAGAGCACAATGGTGCCTGCTCCGCTCTCCGCACCCACACCACCTCCTGCAAGCAATTCGAGCCCCTCTGTGCTTGCTCCGGGGGTTGCTCCGGGGTCGGTGGGCGGGCTGCACAGCTCCAATCCCCCGCGGGTCTCCCCAGCAAACTCTCCTATGAGGTCAGGAGTTCCTCCCGCTGACTCCACCCCCACAGGTGCTCTCAACCTGCGCGGATGGGTTGCACACTGCTTTCTCTCCTGGTCCGTCTGCCTGCAAATGCGGACCTGCCCGGTCCACCAGTCTCAGCCCTGCTGGGTCCGGATGAGCCGGGCGCTGGCCGTGCTTCAGTCGGGCCCCCGTCTGGTTGTGCTGCAGCCCCGCGGGAACCGCCCCTCTAACCGCGGTCCTGCCGTCTGCTCACCAGCTCGCCGCAGGGTCGCCGAGCGCTCTCCCTCCGCCCTGCTCCTCCCGGCTCACCAGACTGGATGAATGTATCTTCTTTAATTCCTTGGTTGTCGGGCTTCCTCTCAATTTGATTTTCTGTCAGATCTGGCTGTTTTTGGTTGTGTAAATTTCTGATTTTCTCCTTGTTTGGTTGTGCGAGGCGGCACGGTGCATTCACCTATGCCACCATCTTAGGAAGTCTTAGTAAAATAAAAATTTAAATGCCAAATCACTGACTTTCAGGAAAAGACTAACAGGATTAATGACTTGGTGACAGAACAAGGGAGAAGGCTAACAAGGGAAACGAAGAGCTCCACCCACTAGCACATAGTGTCTCCAGCCCTAGCTAATGTGAGTTAATCTCCAAGTGAATGAGGATGGGTGGACTTTTTGTTTCTGTCCCTCTGGCAGATTTACCAGGGGATGGAATACTCAGAATAAGGATTTGGTATAAAGAGCTAGAGCTATTGACTTTAAAAGAAAAAGGCAACTATCATTTTCTAGAAGATGCAGTAGACATACTTTTCCTTATTTCTCCCTCTAAGTACAACACGAACCCCTAGATATTATATATAAAACAAATATAAGGAGATTCTGAAAGGAGGAGAGACAAAGGCAGACCAGCTAGGGACTTTGGGATCTGAGAAAAGACATGACAATGAGTTCACTGGATTTCTTTTTTGCCACTTGGACCTGAAGAAGCTGGCAACCTAATACCAAAAAAATCCAGCAAAGGCTGCTCTTTCTAGCCAGAGGACTAAGCAAGGGGCATCCTAGCAAGACAGAAAACATTTAGTCAATAACCACACTCCAACCAAAGGACAGAAAAAAGTGTTGCTCCATCCCACCCTATCAGCAAAGGCTGAATGTGAGCTGAGACTTCCAACCTCATGAGACAGTAATAAGTTGCCCCAATACACTAATGAGGGTGATGTCAGTGAGGTCCAAATAGGAACCGGGACTTTCCCTGCTGCCAGACAGTAATGAGCCCCTCCACTCTTGTGGTGTCAGTGGACTACAATGGCAGACTGGACTTGACCCTCACCTTGAAGTAACAAAAAGCCCCTTCTCCATCCTAATGGGCAAGTGTCAGAAGAGTCATAGTGGGGAGTCAGGACTTTCACTCCATTGCAGTGTCCATGGAGACCATGTGGACCTGATCAGGGTCCACACCTGATCAGTAGTAACATGGAGGCCCCTCCAACCCACATGTCAACAGGGATTAAGTGGAGAACCTGGACTCCCTTCAATCTGGAACTAAAAAGGTGGCAAAGCCATTCCACTGCCAAAATCATGTCAGATAAAGCCAGCTAAAACTGAAGGCTTAAAGATCTAGAATCTCATAACATAGTAAGAAAAAGTATAAGTTTCAATAGAAAAATCACTCAATATACTAAGAACCATAAAGATCTGAAACTGAATAAAAAAAGTCAATCAATAAATGCCAACACTGTGATGGCAGAGACATTAGAATTACCTATCTAAGGCTTTTCAACAGCCACAATAAAAAATGCTTCAATATCAGTTATAAATACACTTGAAACAAAAAATAGAAAGCATCAATAAATAAACAGAACATAAAAAAGAAATTTCAATAATACCTTTTAACTGAAAAATTCAGTAAACCAAAATTAAAAGCTCAGTGGATGAGCTCAACAGTAGAATGAAGGGGACAGAGCAAAGTCAGTGAATTAGAATACAAATTATAAAAATGACACAATCTGATCAAGAGAGAGAAATAAACTGGTAGAAAACATGTACAGAGGTCAGGGACATGTGGGACTATAAGAAAAGTACTAGTATTTTTGTCATCAGAATCTTGGAAGGAAAGGAAAAAAGAAAGTAGGGCTGAAAAAAGTACTCTAATTTGGCAAGAGACATAAAGCAATAGATTAGAAAAGCTGATCAAAACTCAAATGAATAAACCCCGCAAAATCCGTAACAAGATAAATAACAATTAAACCTCTGAAAAATAAAGAGAAAATAAAAACCTTGAAAGTGCTCAGAGAAAACCAGTACCTATAAGGAAAAAAACAATTGGAGTGACAGAAGAATCAGTAGATGACTGGATAAAACAACTATGGAACATTTACACAATGGAATACCACTCAGCCATAAAAAAGGAGAAAACTTTTACCCTTTGGAACAGCATGGAGGGACCTGGAAAATATCATGCTGAGTGAAATAAGCCAGTCAGAGAAAGACAAATCATATCATTTCACATATATAGAGAATCTAATGAACAAAGTGAACTAACAAGCAAAATAGAGACAGACTCTTGGATGGAGAGCAGGATGACAGCTATGGGGGTGGGAGGGTAGGGGGTGGAGGGATGGAGCAAAAAATGGAAAAAGGACTCATAGACATGAACAATTGTGTGGTGATTACAGAGGGGTTGGTATAAGGAGGTTAAATGGTAATGGAAAAAATACAATAAGAAAATTAAAATTTTGAAGAAAAAAAAGAATGACAGAAGATTTCTCAACTGCAACCATGGAGGCCAGAGAAAGTGGCACAATATTTTTTAAGTGCTGAAAAAAGAACCACCAACCCAGAATTCTACACCAGCAAAAATATCCTTCAGGAATAAAAGGGAGATCAAGACATTCTCAAATGAAGGAAAACTAAGAGAATTTGTCTCCAGCAGACATACCACAAAAGAATGGCTAAAGGAAGTTCTCTAAACAAAAAGAGAAATTATAAAAGAAGATACCTTGGAAAGGAGAAAGAAAGAAAATGTACAATATGATAAAATAACATATATCTGGTCTTCTCATCAGCTTTTGTTGGCTCTGGGCAGGGAGTTCGCCAAATCCCTGGAATCCCCTAAATGATAAGAATGTTTATATATGCAAGTGAGATGGCTCCTAGCTGGAGAGGCAGGGCTGAGGGGAAACTAGACAGCTTCAGAATGGGAACAGTCACCAGAAACGCCTCATCATAATCATAGGGTTGGAACTTTCAGCACTACCTCCTGACCTCCACGAAGGGAAGACGGACTGAAGATAGTTCAACCACTAATGATTTAATCAACTGTGCCTAGCCTACTGAAGCCTCCACGAAAATCTCTAAACAAGAGTTTAGAGAGCTTTTGGGTCAGAGACTACATTGAGGTTCTGGAAGAGTGGCATGTCCTGAGAAGGCATGGGAGCTCTCAAGTATCCTTCCCCACTCCAAATATTTTGCTTTATGCCTCTCTTCCATTTGGCTGTTCCTGAGTTATATCCTTTATAATATAGCTGCATATAAATCTACAATTTATAATTTACAATTCAGTGCTGCCCTGTGAACTGAAATGTCACAGGTTTGATTCCCAGTCAGGGCACGTGCCTGGGTTGTGGGCCAGGTTCTCAACTGGGTGTGTGTAAGAGGCAACCAGCCCATGTTTCTCTTGCACATTGTGTTTCTCTCCCTCTCTTTCTCCTTCCCATTCCCTCTCCCCTTCTCTCTAAAAATAAATAAATACAATTTTTTTAAAAAGTGAAAAAGAAATGAGAGAAAGGAAATCAAGCCAGAACATTCAGGCTGACTGAGAAAATAAGAAAACGGGCAACTAAGTCAAAGTACTCTTCTAATCCTTTGGTGGTAAGTGGTAGGTGGGACTTCATTTCTGTCTTCTCATAGCAGAATTATGAGGGCAAAATGCTGTAAAGGCTCCTAAGTGCTTTTCCACTATTTATTTTTTCTTCATCTGATTTTCTTCTTTCCTCTGCCTTTAGGATCTTGGCAAGATCCCTGGTAACACAGAGGAATGGAAAGAGGTGCAAGCATGTGACAAACCGATATCCTTACCTTCTTCCTCTACTATAGCCCCAATCTAAATGACAAAATATATATTCAAAGATGCCAGCTACACAAGGGGAGGGAGAAGAAATAAAAGAAGCTATGAAACAAGAAGGACAGTGCAAGCAACCTAAGTTGTATCCATCAACAGATGAATGGATAAAAAAAAAGTGGCATATCCATACAGTGAAACACCACTCAGCATAAAAAGAACATCCTGACACAGGCTACCACACAGATTAACCCTGAAGACATTATGCTCAAGTGAACTAAGCCAGTCACAAAAGGACAAATAGTGTATGATTCCTCTTATAATGAAGTACCCTGAGTAGCCAAATTCTTACAGACAGAAAGTAGTATGGTAGCTGCCAAGGGCTGGGGGAGAAGAGCACTGGGGATTTAGTGTTTAATGGGTGCGGAGTTTCAGTGGGGAAGATGAAAAGGTTCTAGAGATGAGTGGCGGTGATGGTTGCACAACAGTATGAGTGTACTAACGTCATTGAACCATACACTTAAAAATGGTTAAAACGGTAACTTACAAAGGTCTGTCCAGAAAGTATCCAACCATGAACTATGAAAAATAGAGACATTCATTGAAGAAGAGACAAGAAACATTGTACACAGGACAATCATTCCTCAGTCCCCTTCAAAGTAGGCATCTAGGGACCTCCCACAGTTCTCCCAATCACCATGAGCTGCTCTGTCATATTTCCTGAATCTCACTGATGGTCTGAAATCTCTTGTCTTTCACAGGTGATTTTAGTTTTGGGGAAAGCCAGAAGTTTCAGGGTGCCAAATATGAGCTGTAGGGGGGCTGAGTCACCTGGGGGATATGATATTTCACCAAAAAACTCTGCAGTAGACATGATGCATGAACAGGGATGTTGTCATGATGAAGCTGCCAATCACCAGTTGCCCATAGCTCTGGCTGTTTTTGTCATATTGCATCTGCCAACCAATGAAGAACATTGAGGTAGTACTTTTTATTAATTATTGGCCTGGAGAGGCATACTTGTGATGGACAACACCTTCCCCATCAAAAAACAGTTAACATGGCCTTGATCTTGCTGCAACATTGCCATGCCTTCTTTGGGCATGGAAAACCAGGTGACTTCCATTGGGATAATTTCTGGACCATAGCTGTAGACCCACAATTCACCTCCAGTTATGACCTTCTTGAGGAAATCTGGTTAATTAGTAGCAGTTTGAATAAAGTTATTAGCAACTGCAGGACGATGTTCCTTCTGCTCTGGTAGCAGAAGCTGTGGAAGGAATTTTGCCACAACACCTTTCATGCCAAGATCCTGCATCAAAATCTCAGACATAGTTGTTTTTAGAATCCCCAGATCAGCTTCTAGTTCTCGCACTGTCAGTTGCTGATCTTTGTTGATTGCAGCCCGCACACGTTCAGCATTCTCAGGTGTTCTGCTTGTTGCAGGTCTTCCAGAACATACTTTCAACGGATTCTAGACCATCTTTGAAGCATTTGTGCCACACTTTTATTTGCACTGCACTCATTGCATTGTCTCTGGAAGCCTTCTGAATCATCCAAAAAGTTTTCATGGAGGAATGTTCAAGCTTAACACAAAACGTGATGCAGATTCATCGCTCTACTTGCTCAGTCACTTTGAGTGTGATGGCCACACAGTACACATGCTCACTCAATGATGTCTACCACCCTGAATGACCAGTACAGCGAAGCCATCATTGTTCACGCATGCGCATTCCAGTCCACTCTCCTTGGCTGCCTGGTTACATCAATGTCATGTAAATTTCTTGTTAAATTAACAATGGCTGGACTTTTTCCGGACAGACCTCATATGTGATATGTGTGTTTTAACACAGTTTTTAAAAAGTTAATTATGAAAAAAACATGCTTTTGGAAGGAGGGATGGTATCTTTTCATTGAGGAAAATGTTTGAAATCTAGATAATCAATTTGAAATCAAAAGTGAAACTCAATTTTCTGAAGACTCAAAGCAACTTCTTGATACTGGAAAATGGCCACATTGGTGACTGTACACAGTCATAAAAGATGCCTTACCAGCAAATGTTGGCCGTAATTCTGGATCTGCCTCCCAGCACTGCTTCATGAGGTTGATGATCTCCTTTGGGCAGTACTCAATGATCTCCCCCTCATCTGGCCTGTTCCCAGATTTAATGCACATTACCAACTGCTGCTCAGTGATAGCATCTATAAAGCAAAGAGAAGCTTAAGTTTAGACTTTCTTTCAAATCCTGCTCCTCTCAGGCAGGGAGGTGACAGACCTTGGACAATGCCACTAACCTCTCTCTGCCTAGGATATGCTTTTAGTAAAGCTGTCTTGTTTGGTCAGGGCAGAATGACGCTGTGGCAAGGAGCCACACAATATCTTAATTTCTGTAAATGAAAGACAGAATTCACAAGAAAACTGCCTCCCAGCAGAACAAATGGAATATTAATGAGAGTGACTTAAAATGTAGAGTAATATTCAAGAAATAAGTACAAGAGGCCTGACTAGTGTGGCTAGTTGGTTGGGCATTGTCCCTCAAAGCGAAAGGTTGCCAATTTGATTCCCAGTCAAGGCACATGACTGGGTTATGGGTTCCATCCCCAGTCAGGGAGTATATGAGAGGCAACCATTGATGTTTCTCTCTCACATTGATGTTTCTCTCCTTCTCTTTCTCCCTCCCTTCCTCTAAAAAATAAATAAATAAAATCTTAAAAAAGAAAAAAGAAGTATGAGGACCTTTACTAGAAGCTCAGAGAAGGCTTTGTTGAGTCCAGAAAAAATAAGGAGTTATCCAAGTAAGGAATGGGGAAAAAGGTTTCGGTGGGGATGATTATGGGCTAGGGAAGTAGGATGTAAACAGACTGGAGGTTCCATAAATCATGATGTATCCCAGAAATTATGTTCATTATAAGTGAGCATATTGACTAAGGAAAGAGAGGTAAAGAATAAGGCTAGAGAAAGAAGCAAAACCCAAATCAGATATGGCCCTGTATTCCATACTGAGGAATTTAAACTTTATCCTTAAGGCCACAGAGAGTCTTGGAAGGATTTTAAGCGGATGAGTGAGATGGCCACACTTCCTTTGGGAGGACCAGTTGGGCTGCAGTGTGAATGGTGGGTGCACATGAGAAGCCTATAGCAGAAATACAAAGAGTTTGACTAAATAAAGTCCAGTAGTGATAGAAGTGGATCTTGAATTATGATCCACTAGAAGTGGATTCAAGATGTATCTTGAATTATATGTATACTTTGAATTTGTAGGTTTCGATGTCTGACTGGATGTGGGAGATGAGGAGCAGGGCTGAGTCTGTGATGACGAGTGTTTTCGGTTGGGAAACTCAGCAGATGGATGGTGATGCCACTGCTAAACATAACAAGAGGTGCAAAGCTGAGTGGGCTACAGGGAGAGCAGGTAGAAGATGAACTTGTTTGGGGGGATGTTGCTTTGGGGTTCCTCTGGTACATGTAACAGATCTAACAGACAAGTGGATATCTAGGCCAGGGCTAGAGATAAGAGATTTGAGAGGCACTGGGCAAAGTGGAGGTCGTTAAACCATGGGAGCTAATAATCCCTCAAAGAAGAATGGATAGGAAAATATCCATTAGTTTAGGCACTTAACAAACTGAAGAATGACTACTCATGTATCTGTTCTCCTGCATGAACCATGTCTATCTCACCTTTACATTCCCAATTCTGATTAAAGTGCCTATAGATGTTCTGAAATCATTCTTGAATGAAGGGGTAAGTGAATGGATGAAAGTACGACATGTATGCCTTGTAGTACGAAAGGGTAAGTCCTCAAAGGTATAAGCAAGCAAGCTTTCTTGTCCAGGAAGAATCCTGAAATTGTACAGTACTTCCCAAGCTTAGATGCATCATCCAGGTTCCTATTTGTCCTGTGACCCCCAATTCCTAAACTGAGATTACTTATTCAGTCAACAGAAATTTATACAGCACCTGCTATGTTCCTGGCACTGTGTACATAGATACTCGGGAAACAGCTGTGAATAAACCAGGTGTGGTCCAAGACCCCGGGGAGCTTATAGTTTAGTGGGTAAGACAGACATTCAATGAACAATTTTAAATTGTAACTGACTTCATCGAAGACCATTATTTCATTTAACAATTTTGATGAATACCCAAATCCCACTCCTTCATAAATGTCTTACTTTCATATGGCTCCTTATTTGCAAATATTGCCCAAAGTACTATGGCAAAGCTGTACACATCTGACTTCTCCGAGGGCCTGGCGTTGATGTCATTCAGGTGCTCAGGGGCCATGTAGTAGAGGGTGCCAGCGTTTTTCTTAGAGAGACTATTCATTTTTCGCTGCTCATTATGTTCCTCTTTAGTCAGCTTACTCCAAGTCTTGAAGGAAGCAACGCCAAGATCAGCTATCTGCAAGTGATCAAACCAATGGGATTGTTCTGTGAGGGCTACATGCAAATCAGATTTGTCTTTAAATCTGGGGCCCATCCAATAGATGTGAAGCACAGTGAATTTTCCAGAAATGGCCGCACTGGATAGGGTTAAAACAGCTACTTCTGAACACTCATACAAACTTTGTATTTCCCCAGCCATCTAGAAAATCTCCCCTAAGAAATATCCATGTGAAATCCCAGTATCTCAATTCCTGTATAATTTTTAAAAACCCAGGAATTTTGCGGGAGGGGTTGATGGGAGGGGAAGAAAGGAGGCTGAACAGAAGGCATTTCTGACATGAACAACAAAACGTGGGTTCTAATTCCTCATTGACTCTGCCTATGTTTTTCAAGTATTTCTGAAGGTAAGGGGAAAAAGGTATGTTCTTCTCAGCTGACTTGTATAGCAGACAGTAACTAGGTATTGCACCTTCTAATTTCCCAAATGGTGCCCAAAAGCCCATGGATGCAAGTTTCCAAGGATTCCAAAGCCACACTGAGAATAAGGGCTGTGGTGCTACTTGTTTTGAGTTGGTAGCCTAAACCTAAGAGAAGATGGGCAGGGAAGGAGGAGAAAAACATCAAGGTCAGACACAAAACACAGAGAGAAGTGGCAGGGGGAAGTGGCAGGGGAAATGGCAGAATACAGTTAAGAAGAATTCAAAGGTGACAGTTTCACTTTTGCCTCTAAGAATCCAAGCATTTGGGGATGAATTTTGATATGTGGTTATGTTAGAGCCACAGATTCTAAGAGATGCACTATTAATAGAAACAAGGAAACGTCTTTTTAAGACAGGAATAAAAATCCGTCCAGGACTAGAGCTAAATGCTAGAGGCAGAACCTTCCAGCAGAGAGGGATGTCTGTGAAAGCAGTCCCACAGGCCCGACCCCTGGGCCACCTCCCCTATCAGATGTTGGCACCTGGATTCCTGCTGCCGCAGCCAGTAAGCTATGATGGCCCCACCTAGTTAAATCTTGGTCTCCTCAAGTGAACAACAAAATCCCTTTCTCTTGTTCCCGTTTTCAAAAGCAAACATTAAAAAATGCAGATGAAATTAAATGAGCACATAGAAACTATCGGCTCCATCAAGTGTGTATATTCCTTTTCGATCCTTGGTAGAGCCTGTGGGCACCACCACCACCAGTCAGAAACTGAGCTAGGTCTTCCTTTAGAGTCACCACGTACAAAAATGGATTTACAGTGAAGAATTAAAACTAAAATTGCCTCGCCCTGGCTGGTGTAGCTCAGTGGATTGAGCACAGGCTGGGAACCAAAGGGTCCCGGTTCGATTCCCAGTCAGGGCACATGCCTGGGTTGCAGTCCAGGTCCCCAGTGAGGGCCATGTGAGAGGCAACCATACATTGCTGTTTCTCTCCCTCTCTTTCTCCCTCCCTTCCCCTCTCTCTAAAAATAAATAAATAAAATCTTTAAAAAAAATTAAAAAAAAAACAAAACTAAAATTGCCTCAATTTTCTACAAGCCTTTAAATTAGTTTACCGATTTACCTTAATGTGAAAGTCGTTATCAACGAGGATATTTTCAGGCTTTAGGTCCTTGTGTATTACACCTTCTCCATGTAAATAGCACATTCCTTCAATGGTCTCCAAAATTATCCTTCCTTTTACAGAAAGGGGGATACTGATCTAAAACAAGTAACATTAAGTCTATGAAATGGAAAAGTATTCAAAGTGGCCAAAGCAACTGTTTCATTCCAGCATAGTGGGGTCTGCACGGGAGGATACAGTCACCAGGCTCCTTCTATCCCACTCTGCAGCACTGCTGACGTACAAGCCCCCTTACAACAAGCCCCCTTTTGAAGAAAGAGTTCATCCTATGTGCTAAGGGTATTAATGGTCTTTTTCAGTGTAAAACTAAAACTTCCATGACAATATGGTATTATGTAAAAATGCTAACAATTTAAGCTCCTTGAGAACAAGTCATCATCATTATCATTATTTAGGATGTATGCTTACTACTTAGCATGGTGCTTGGAATGTTTGGTGAATGAATGGACAAATACAGACACACACACACACACACACACACACACACACACACACACACACACAAAACCCCCAAATCCCAGACATTCTCTATGATATACTAATATAATGTTCTACTATGTATTAAATATGTGAAAAATGTCATGGAAATATATGTAAGAAATAATGTTAAAAGAAAAAAAGAATACAAGGGAATGTGCTCACACTGGTTAGATGTAAAGATTAATCTACAAGATAACACAATGTAGTTAATTCTGAAATGAATTTAATATCTATTTTGTGATTTGTTATCAGGTATTTCAGGTCTTTGTAGAGTCTCAGGTCAATCTTATAATTGTACTCTAGTTATATGAACATCTATGTTAACATAGAGAATTCCAGTTTCTAGTTATAGTTAAGCATTAGATTTGCTTAACATCAAAAAACACAAACTCTCACTCTATGTGTGTGTGTGTGTGTGTATACACAGTCCCCAGTTTACAAACAGGCTGTTTTCTAAAAATATATGTATATGTTGGTTGTTGGTAAACAGGAAAAAAATGTAAATGATGGGAGTTAGACCCCCCAAACCATATCTAACTCATAATGTAGCTGAACGACAGCATCTATGCTGATGGCTACCATGCAAAAAAATTGCCAGAGATTTTCCAGTCTTTCATGGTATGCCTTTGGACTTAGGAAAATGCCAGGTAGACCCCTTTCTCACCTCTCTTTGTGCTTCTCTCCCTCCATCCTCCTAACTTTCTTCTTGAGCCCCAATTAGTGTACCTTGTCTTTGCCTGACCCCTAGAAAGCCTACTTAGTTTATGCAACTGATCTAGTTTTGGGAAGAAGGGCAATCTGATCAAATGATACCACAATGTGTACAAGTGACTATCTTTTACCTTTCCCACAGGTATTTGTGAGAGATGTGTGTGACTTAAAAGAAGAACTGAGAGGGAAACTGACCTCTGCGACCACATGAAGGCCAGAAATTAGGACTGACTTGTCCTCCAGATCTAGAGCAAAAATGGAGCGGTGCATGGTGGGACAGTGGCGACTCCTGCAGGTAGGCGGCAACTGTCACGTGGAGCCGAACCGGCCACGTGGAGCAGCTGCGTTTGGATCGTTGGCATTATGTGAATACCAGCAACTGTTATCCACTATCTTTGTTCATTTGTTCCCCCACCCACCCACTCGCTCACCCACAAATGCACTCTTTCATACATTCAATCCACAAGACGTAAAGGAATACAGAAATTGTTCACAGAAAAAAAAAAAAAAAAACAACCTGACACAGCCTCGGCAATTGTGAGGTCAGGGGAGAAGATGGAGAAAAGGGGACCATCTGCCATAAAGACAGTCAGACCCACCACGTCCACAGGCAAGCTATGCTTTGCCAAACCCAGTTATTTGCAGTTTCCCAAAGTTGGCATACTCTTGTTCTTTTGCATATGCCATTCTCTCTGCCTGGAACACTTCCTTCCTAATTCTCAGCTTCAAAGCCTGTACTTGTCCTTCGGATTTTGGCTCAAGCATCCTTCTTCTGGAATCCTTTCCTATGTGTCTCATGCTGGGGTGTGTGCCTCTCCTGTGTTCCCACAGCACACGACGAGGTTGTCTATCAAAACATCGTACACCATTCCCTTACCTATCTGTCCCCCTTACTTGTCTGTATATTTGCTACTGCTTCCTGAGCAACTAGTACAAAGTCTTGCACTTAACAGATACAAAAAATTTTAAAAATGTTTTTGAATTACTTGGTTTGGTCAACTTTTTATTTTCCTGTTGTTGGCTCCAATATTGTAGATTTAAGCTGTACGTCTCTTAAATGATCTCTGCGTGCAATCATTGATATCCCTTCTTTTCATATAAGCCTTCGTAGGATAGCTTCTTTACTCAGTCACTTTTTAATCGTTATTCATTACGCATATTCCCCACATCGGACCATGTGCTTCATGAAGACAGGGCCTGGCTCTGAATTGTGGCTCTTGGAGTGACTGACAAAAGGGACAGGGACATCTGTCTGCAGGGACTGAGAGAAGGGCCAGATCACTTCCTGAGCAGGGAAAATCAAGGAGGACTTAATGAGGGATTGACCAGAAAATCCAAAGCATCTAGCAATTCACAGAAGGATTCTTTTACACCAACAAGCAACCAGAGAACATGAGCAGTAACCCTAACAGACAAGAGCACCCACGTCACCGCGCCTGTCCCCGCACCTGCCCCCGCACCTCGGCTTTCAGCACGTGCATCAGGTTGCCCTTCTCCATGTACTCCATCACCAGGCAGTAGCTGCCCTCCTCCATGATGATGCCCAGCAGCTTCACCACCCGGTCGTGTCTCAGCCTGTGCATCATCCTGCCCTCCTCCAGGAGGGACTCGTTGTACCTACGGGGGGAGAAGGTGCCGAGTTAGCCCCGCTTCCCTGTGTCCCCAACAAACGCAGGACACGGCTTCAAGGCATCCCGTCCCCCGTGCGTTTGTCACTACCTGTTTGTGTGCTGGTCTCTGCTAGGCACTGGCTGCAAGCTTTATTTTTTACAATTTATTTATTTATTTTTATAACATATTTTTTTCAGTGTTGTTCAAGTGCAGTTGTCTCCATTTCCCCCCCACCACTCCCTGACTACAAGCTTTAGAAGGCAGAGCGGTTTCTCCTTCCCCGTGACCGGCAGTGAGTGTTCAAGAAATGTTAAACTGGTGGGCAAATAAGTGAACAGTAAATGAATAGCAGCAATGACACACGGGCCTGAAAAAGGGACTGTGCTGGACAGCATAATAAAAAATGCAGCCTCTCTCATTACCACTCTGGTAAGAAGAGAAAGACGTAAAACAACACTACCAATTGTTTTACAAAGATAGTTCCTGGAACCACTAATCAGTCAACCACTTTTTTGTTTTTCTTTTCCATACTTAGGACTAGTGCTTACCAAAAATGCAAAGGAAGTCTATCTCCCTGATCCCTCCCATTTCCTTTTCATTGCCTTCCTCATCACCCTTGATCTCCTTCCCTTTCTCTATCTCCTTCCCTTCATTTCTCTTTCATTATTTACCAGCTGTAAACTTTTCATTAACCAGCCTCAGAATCCTTATCGGCCATGTAGGGATAATAACCACCTTTCACGGTTTTTTTAATATCAAGCCCATCCATTGACACTTACTCCACATTCTGCCTCATTCCAAAGCCTGTGCCATCCTTATCCACTGCCCGCTCCTGCATCTCCACAAACACTGCTTCCTACCGCCAGCCCGCAGTTTGATCCACTGCCCTGTTCCCAACTCACTCCATGCACTTCGGCCCTGTGTACACCTTTTTCAGTATTACGAGTCCATGGGATCTGTGGGAACACAAAGACACCTGTCCGAAGCCCCCACTGTCTAGAGGCTGCGTCTCCAGGAAGTCATTAAAATTCATCTTAATGTCATCCAAGGACATGTCTGGTTTCCTTCCAAATACTCCGAATGTTCAAAAATATACTGCTTTTTTCCACGCCTGAGCTGTTCCCTGTAAAGAAAACAAGAAAACAGCTCAGTGCAAAAAATTCATTATTCAGAAAAACGAGGTGTACCTTTATTTTTTGAGGATAGACTCATAGTCTCTATGATGAGGTTTTTTTCATATTTCCAAGAATTACAGAAGACTACAATTTTTATTCCTTAGACTTTCATTTCTGGCAACACAGAGGGCTAGAAAATTCTGAAAGCCCTCCTACTACAAAGGACTTGTATATGTTGGGAAATATAATACAAACACCCATTCCAATGCCCAGCTAGTTTCAGCAAAAAGGAAAAGAAGCACCGGGACTGAAAACAAACAGGGTGCTGGCCACAGGGCCATGGCCCACATGGAAGCTGCTATGGACTGAATGTTTGTGTCAACTCCCAGACTCATCTGGTGAAGTCCTATCTCCAATGTGGTTGTATTAGGAGGTGGGGCCTTTGGAAGATAATTAGTTCTTGAAGGTGGAGTCCTCCAGGATGAGATTAGAGTCCTTAGAAAAGACACAGAGTTTCTTCTCTCTATGACGTGAGGATACCATGAGGGGACACCCAGGCAGTAAGCCCCGGCCACACATGAATCTGCTGGCACCCTGATGGTGGACTTCCCAGCCTCCAGAGCTGTGAGAAATGTCCATTGTTTAAGCCACCCAGGCTATAGTTTGTTATAGCAGCTGACTGATAAGACAGTGGCTTTCTGGGGCACTCCTAACCTTGCCTTGCAGAGGTCAGAGTTTAAAGCCCAGACAAGGACAAGAGCTGAGATCAGGAAATGCAAGAAAAGAGAGTTGAAAAAATGATTGCCCCCTTCATGTGGCACCCCTCAATGTGCTATCTTACCCTTCAATGAAAGGATGGACTAGAAAAAAGCAGTCCATTAGTACAGAAACTTGTCTTAGACTGGGCATAGGGTATAAAAAAATCTCTGTAAATTCATAACCTTGGGTCTATCCTTAGATAGATTTGAGCTTTGAATCTAGACTCCTCTTATAGCCAAGATCCCCCAAACTAAGAACTTTTACATATAAAGTGATCACAGACTAATGGCATCCCTGGATTATAAGGCTAAAGCAAACAAAACACAATCAAGCCAGGCAGACAAAATTCCCAGAAATAAAGAGCTAAGTTAACATGAGCTCCCTTTCTAAAACTATAAAACATAAAAGAAAAAGTTCATCCTAAACCAGACTCAGTGGATACAACAAAGCGCAGTATTAGGCACCAAAGAACTTCAGGTAATTAAATTACAGAATAGCCTTACATTGATTATGAACAAAAGGAAGAATTTAAAGACTATAAAAGGAATAATACACTATGTCAAAAGAAAAGAAAGATGTAAAAAGGATGAGAATTTGTGCATCATTGCTATAAAATATACAATTATACAATCTCAAAAGAGAACTATTTGCTTGCTACATTTTTCTCTTCTTCCATTCATTCAGTTTCCCTAAACTGAAATGATGAATAAAAATCCATGGGGCAGCACAATGAGATACTACTACACACTCACCAGAACATTCTAAATTGAAAAGGCTGACACCACCAAATACTGGCGATGCTATGATACAACCAGAATTCCCATACATTGTTGGCGGGAGTATACATTTGGACAACTACTTTGGGAAAAGGTCCGGCAGTTTCTTACAAAACTAAACACATACCTACACTATAACCCAGCAATTCCAATGCCAAGAGAAATAAAAGCATATGTCCCAAAAACTTGTGCAATGTTCACAGTTGATTTATTCGTAATAACTCCAAAATGGAAACAGGTGTCCATCAGTAAGAGAATGAGTAAAACAAAAAACAAACAAAAAAACCTGTAGTATGTTCATACAACAGGAATACTACCCAGCAATAAAATGAACTATTAATAATACACGCAACAATGTGAATGAGTCACAAAAACATTGTGCTAAGTAAAATAAGCCTTATACAAAAGAATATATACTATATAACTCAATTTATATGAAGTTCTAGAACAGTCAAACTAATCTGTATTGTTAAAGGAATGCTGGTTGCCTGGGGACAGGGTAAGGATTGAGTGGGATGAGGCATGGGGGAGCTTTCTAGGGGGAAGGTAAAGTTCCAGCATCTCAGTGGGGAGTAGGGTTATACAGGCAAAAGTATTTGCCAATACTCAGCAGGTAATACTCAAGAATTAAATTTAAAAAAAAAATTAAATTTTGCATCAAAAGAAAAATCTGTAAACATACTGAACTCTAGTTAGTGATATGCATGCTGAAATATTTAGGGGGAAGTACACCACTACCTCCGATTTACTTTGCAGATAGACTGGTGAATAGAGGAAGGGGTAAGTGATGAGTGGTCATCTGAAAAAGTAAGCAGGGTGAAACAGCATAGAAGGTATCCACCTCCTATGTGAGTTCACTGTAAAAACTTTTTAACTTTGCACTTTGAAATTTTTTATAACAACATGGTGGGGGGAGGGAGTTTTAAAAAATAAAGGTACCTGGAAAAGTCTCTGAAAACACCTAGGCTGACAGCAGTCTAGGCAGTCAGGCGCAGGTAACCAAACTTCACCTTGTACAAGGCTGTGGGCCCTGCCAACCCGACCATGGGCACCTATGGGAACAAGCCCTTCTTTCTCTTGTATGAGCTCTAGCCCTATAATTTATTAGCCGTGTGACTTGGGTACTTTACAGAAGCCTCAGTTTTCTCATTTTCCAAAGGAAATAATGACTGCCTCACTGGACCAGTATTATATGAAAAAAAAAAATTGAAAACTCATTTGTTGCCTGCTTTATAGCTCTGGCTGTTGTTGGCCCAGCTACCCACATTCATCCACATTTACTAGGCTTTAAGAGTGGCAAGGTGCACCTGGGATCACTCTGCTCAGCAGTTCTCCTGACTAACCCTCATGAGAATGAGTGAGGCTGGAGGGTGTAAAAATAAAACATACTTTATCATTTGTTTTAGGCCTCCTTTTCCATTTCCTATAGATTCTCTGCAGCATACAAAACCCATCTTATGAGGGTAATTTACCCCACTCTCCCCTTGCAACCTCTTTAAGGTACACTCTCCTGGCCAGATGCTGCTCATCCTTTGGCATATTTTCAGGGAAGCCATCCTAAGTCTTTCCATTAGACATTTACACAGTACCCTTGAAAACAGCTGTAATTTGAGAATTTTTTAAAATTAAGCTCACAAAAAGGCCAAGAAACTCTTGCATAGTCTCCAGTGCCTAGCACACAATCTGACACATGGTAGTTGATCTTTAAATGAACTTTTAAAAGAACTATTTAATTGTCCCAAAATGAAGGACACAGTTAAATGAATTATAGCATATTCATAAAATGGAATATATGGCTATTCAAAATTGTAGTCTGTAAGTTACATATACATATGTGCAAAAAATGACATAGTAAGATACCAAAATGTTAGCAAGGATTATATATGGACGGCAGGATGATTTTTACTTTCTCCTTTATACTTTTATTAGATTCTGCACATTTTCTATAATAAACACAATTACATTTATAATAAAAATTATTTAAAAAATTTTAAATCCTTACTTGAGGATGTTTATTGATTCTATTTGCATTTTTAAATGTTATCGAATATACTATTACAATTGTCCCATTTATTTTCTCCCTTTTTATTCCCCTCTGCCCTGTACCCCCTGCTCCCACCTGCATTCCCCCACTTTAGTTCATGTCCATGGCTCCTACATGTAAGTTCTTTGGCTTCTCAATTTCCTATACTATTTTTAACCTCCACCTGTCTATTTTATACCCACCTATTATGCTTCTTATTCCCTGTACATTTCCCCCCCATTCTCCTCCTTCCTCTCCCCAATGATAACCCTCCAGGTGGCCTCCATTTCTGTGATTCTGTTCCTGTTGTAGTTGTTTGCATAGTTTTTGTTTTTTAGGTTCAGATGTTGATAGTTGTTTGTTTTCATTTTACTATTCATAGTTTTTTATCTTCTTCTACTTCTTAGATAAGTACCTTTAACTTTTCATATACTAAGGACTTGGTGATAATGAACTCCTTTAACTTGACCTTAACTCCTTCATCTGGGAAACACTTTATCTGCCCTTCCATTCTAAATGAAAGCTTTGCTGGATAGAGTAATCTTGAATGCAGGTCCTTGCCTTTCATGACTAGGAATACTTCTTTCCAGCCCCTTCTTGCCTGTAAGGTTTCTGTTGAGAAATCAGCTGATAGTCTTATGGGAACTCCTTTTTAGGTAACTGTCTCCTTTTCTCTTGCTGCTTTTAAGATTCTCTCCTTATCTTTAATCTTGGGTAATGTAGTTATGATGTGCCTTGGTGTGTGCTTTCTTGGGTCGAACTTGTTTGGGACTCTCTGAGCTTCCTGGAAGTCTATTTCCTTTGCCAGATTGGGGAAGTTCTCCTTCATATTTTTACAAATAACTTTTCAGTTTCTTGCTCTTCCACTTCTCCTTCTGGCACCCTATGATTCAGATGTTGGAACGTTTACAGTTGTCCCGGAGGTTCCTAAGTCTCTCTCAAGGATCCTTATTGACTTTAGAGAGAGGAAGTGGGAGAGAAAGCAAACCAAAAACTTTTGGTGCACGAGATGATGCTCCAACCAAATGAGCCACCCAGGCAAGGCTAAAATTTATTCTTTAAAGAAAATAATTATTTCACTAATAAGCTCTTTATTCTTAGGAATCAAATTAGAGATGCTGATAAAGATTATGTATATACAATGATGTCCCCAGTGACATTACAAAGAGCAAAAAGCATACAGAACAATTTACACATCCAGAGGAAAGAATAAGTTTTGGCCCACCCATACTCTGAATTATATCTATCAGGTTTCAGAAATGATGTTATATGTGAATGTTTAAAAACATTTAAAAATACTCACAGAATAAAGAAACAGAAGGAATTAACAACCATGTTCTGAAATATGCCCATTTGGGTATAAAACTTCAGTTTTATGAGTTGTATTTGGTATCTCTCCTTCCGTCCAGGTCTTGCCTCCTCAAATTTGTCAAGACAACTAAGATTTAAAGTGCCTTCAGCAAGCATGATAGAACTCAGGTGGCCTCCAGGTGGGTCTGCTGCACTTTATGAAGTTGGCTGCCATCCCAAGTCAATTCTCCTTATAGTCTTGCAGTTTGCTGGTTTAGTCTAGTTTTTCTTAACCTTATGAATCTTTTCCATTATTTCAAATGATTTGTTTTCACTCTTTTTCCCAATGAAAAATTCAACTTTATAAGAACTGAATATCTTACAAAGGCCTTGTGAATCTAAACAGGTAGAAACCATATTATAGAGCCATATTACACACTAATCAATGAAAGCACACTGGCCTATTACATCATGTAATAACACCTAATTTCAACTAATTGTGTCCATTTCAATGGGATAAATGGATACTAATTCAGGGACACAGAGAAGCAAATCCCATCCCCCAAACTGATTACAAATTCCAAGAAATTTCAGAAATTATCTATAAGGCAGAGTGAGCCTATATCTCAAAATATTCACATCTATACTCAAATGTTTGTCAATTATACTTAAATAAAACTGAGGGAAAATATATATAAATAATTAATACCCCCCAAATAGGCAGAATTAATTTATGATATTAATAGAGTAGTGGTTACTGCTAGGTGGGAGACAGGAGGTCGTGAATGACAGGAGGCAGTGAATGACAGGAGGCATGGGGGTGGGTTTCAGGAGTGATAGCAATGTTCTAATTCTTAATCTGGGTAATGTTTACTTTGTGATACTACATACAGCCGTATAGTCATGATCTGTGCACTTTTCTCTATATGTTACACATAAATTAAAAAGCTTTTAAAAGGATTTAAAAATATTCATATTTATCTTTCACAGGTAGGGGACAATTTTTTTCAATTCAATGATGACCATAATGAGCCTGACAAAAATGTTGGTCGCCTACCTATTATTGCCACCTGCCCCCTTTCCCTGCTAACAGGACTCTGATTTTATTCATATATCTAATGTGGACTTCTCTCAAGGTTTTTTGATTATACAGCTTGATAAACAAGAGCTCTGAGCAAGGAAGAGCTAAATGATGAACAAGAGACAAGACTGAAAGAGTTTAACTGCATTATCTTATATATTAGCATGTTATGATCCCGTGAAGTTTCAGTCTCATCATTGCAATTTACAAATAAAGAAACTAAAATTTGGAGTTAAATGATTCACCTGAACTGGCAGATCCTGGAAGAAAACTTTGACTCTTCACTCAAACTTCCACTATTAATTCACCAACACATGCTACTTTGCATATATAGCAAACAATAATCTGTCTTTGCTAAAATCATATGCAAAGACCTAATCTGATAGTCCTGCTCACCTATATTAAATGAGTATGCTATAATCAGAAATATGGGGAATGTACAGACTAAATTTTAAAAACATGAAAATATATGGTTCAAAATCAATATTCTACAGGTTAATACAATAATTTTTGCCAGATTATAATATCCAACCGAAGCATGGGAAGGTATATTTTTCAAATTCCCAGATCATATTGGTGGTATTAACATGTTATGGATTAATAAGCCCCAAATAATAGCTTGCCATTTTGGAAGTTGGTACTTTAAGAATTTTTATCAACTTCACCCTGACTGGTGCGGGTCAGTGGGTTGGGCATTCTCCCTCTAAGAAAGGTCACCTGTTAAATTCTGGGTCAGGGCACATGCCTAGGTTGTGGGCCAAGTCCTCAGTTAGGGGCGTGTGAGAGGCAAAGCGACTGATGTTTCCCTTACACATCAATGTTTCTCTCCCTCTCTTTCTCTCTCCCTTCCCTCTCTCTATAAATAAATATTTTTAAAAGTTTCTATTAATTCCTATTAATATTTACAATACTGAAAGTAGAATCTCTCTCTAGTGGTCACTATACTGCAGACTGAGGAAAATGAAAATTAATCTTTATTGCTGTATTATCAGTAACGATAATGAAATGCCCTAAATTTTAAAGGCTTAGTCTTCACTCTGTTTAGAAGAGTTGCAGTTTTCCACATTTTTACGATGACAATTTCCTCCTTACTCTAGCATCAACCAGGTGGTTACAAAACGCAAATCAAGTACTATTAAGTCACTCTACACTCCAAAGTCCACTCAGCCTTGATTGCTTCAAGTGTAAAACAGGGAAGACTGTTCACAGGACTTCTGCGAACCTGGTAGAGTACAAGTCTCAGGCTCTGTCCAAAATAAACAAGAGTTCTCAGCAAGGAAGAGACAAACCATCAAGATAGAAATAAATGAACACAGCCGCCCCCCGGCATACACACACAAACACACAAACACTCCTTGTGGGGTTTTGGCAAATTCTTAGAAGGATGGAGCTAATAATAATACTCTTCCAAAACCCTGAAGAGATTCTTTGGCACTTCATAGAAATGCCACTGACCACTGAAAAAGCTTCCTAGGGTTTTGACATTTGTCCCTTTTGTCAGTGTGGCTGTTAACCCTTCTTTCCCATTTGGTAGTACACGTCTAAGATTCTGTGGAAATGCTTTTGATTGTGTTTGCAACCCGCTGCAGCCCCAACTGCCACAAAATGGTCCTTTCAAGGGTTGGTTAGAAGTCCCAGCCAGAAACACCTACCAATCCTATTATTGCAACAGCAGCCACGACAGTAACTTACTGAAACTGCAATGAAAGCCCACAATTCCTACCAAAATAGCAAAAACGAAGGGTGTGTTCCACCGTCACACCGCTGTCGTGGCCCCAGGACAGGTATCCACCTTTGTACGGATTTACACCTAAAGCTCTGACCAGCAGGGGTGCGGCTGAGCCCGTACAGTTAGAAATTCTGCGCCCGACTTCCGGGTTCTCTGGCGGAGGTTTCTAAGACTAGATACTAGTTCGTCTTTCCTTTCATCCTCCCAGCTCGCTTTGAAACAGAGTAAAGCCAGGGTCCTTTGACTGAAAGATCTCTGGGATTTTAAGACTGTGTACAAGCCCCGCTGGCCTACTTCTCCAGGGCACGAAAAATAAGGGAGGGAAGCCGATCCACCACACAATTACCAAGATACAGGTTCACTCAGTGGAATTTCCGGGGAAGCCGCGTACCCCGCCCACCACTTAACTGGCCACTCGCCGCGGCACCAGGGGCACACAGTCTCCGCCCTCCGCCCGCACGACGGACCGGAAGCTCCGCCCCTCCTTGAAGCCCCGCCCCTCCTGGAAGCCGAGTGCCGAGAACTTGGCCGCTGCTGTTACTGTCTTCGCGCAGACACACCCGAGAGTTACTTACTTTCGTTTCTGCGGCAAACTTCCTCAAGTCCGAGTGAGGAAAGAAACAGCTGTGGCGATCAGGAATTACTCCGACTTCGCGGCAGCCTCTTAGGGGCAGACTGGGGAAGGTCGTCCGGGCCTGACGGAGAGTCAAAAGGGACAGAGCTCCCCTGGCTCGAGGAGACCAGACCGCGAAGCCCGCGCCGCGCCGCCCCGCGCCGCGCTCACCGCGCCCGGCTCCGTAGAACCCGCGGTGCTGCCCGCGTCCAGCCGCGCGGCCTGCGCTCCCTCGCCCAGATGGGACAGCGCGCTCGGCACTTGGAGGTGTGGGTCCGCGGCGCGCTGAGGAAGGAGGTCGGGTCCCTTTTCCGCGCCGTCGGTGCGTCTAGGGAGTGAGATCACGGTGTCAGCGAGCCGCGGGGCGTGGACTCCTCGCTCTGCCTCCACCCCCTGCCCCCGCGAAGGATGAGGACGGGGAGAGCGCCCGCCCTTCGGCGGGCGGGGCCTTGTGTCCCGAGGTCTGTCGGCCAAAGCATCCCGGCTTTACTGTGTTTGAAAGAGCGTTGGGAGATCAGAAGGAAAGCGGAAATGTTACCTAGTCCTAGAAACCTTCCCCACGGGGGGAAAAGCAGCTTGGCCTAGTTAAAGGCGCTGGATGGGTTCCCAGGGGGTGGGAAGTCTGAGCTCTTCGTTTAGCAGCCCTAGACCCTTAGGCAAATTTCCATTCTTTTACCTTTTCACCTGTAAGTTGAGGATATTAAAGTCTTTGTGGGGCTGTAGAAGGAGAAACGTGATATTATTTTACAGTCCTTTAAAATGTTAATTGGAAGTCTCCAGCAAAATGGAAAATGTTTGCTATAGTGTTATATTAAAAAGCAAAGTATACGCACTGCAATAATTACGTATTGTAAAAAGGTATATTCAAGTGAATGAGAAGCCACAACTGGAAGAAAGTATTTGCAAAAGATATACCTGATGAAGACTGTTACTCAAAATACCGTACATTTGAGCTTTGTGCTGTGTGCATTTACTAATATGGGGATTTTAAAAATCCGTTTTTAAGTGGACCCACGCAGTTCAAAGCCACCTCGTTCAAGGGTCCACTGTATTTCCGTGTTTGGAGGGCCAACTTAAGTTATACCCAGATTTTTCGACTGTTTTGATGGTGGGTGCTCCAACACCCATGCCTCTTGTTTTAGGGTCAACTGTATACTAAAAACTCTTAAAACTCATCAATTAAGAAAAGGAACTGGCTGATGTAGCTCAGTGGATTGAGTGCAGGCTTGTGAACTAAAGGGTTGCTGGTTCAATTCCCATCCAGGGCTCATGTCTGGGTTGTAGGCCAGGTCCCCAGTAGGGAGTGCGCCACAGGCAACCACACATTGATGTTTCTCTCCCTCTCTTTCTCCCTCCCTTCCCCTTTCTCTAAATTTAAATAAATAAAATCTTAAAAGAAAAAAGAAAGAAAGAAAAGGACCAACCTAATGAGAAAATGGGCAAAAGATCTGAAAAGATATCTGATGGCACAGGTGGCAAGTAAGCATACAAAAAGATGCTCACCATTATAGGGAATTGCAATTTTGAAAAACACAATGGGATACCACTGTTACATACTTACTAAAATGACAAAAATCCAAAATATGATACCAAATATTAGAATGTAGAAAAACAGGGATTCTCATTCATTGTTCATGTGAGTCAAATTGGTACAGCCACTGTGGAAGAAAGTTTGACAGGTTTTTTTTTGTGTTGTTGTTTTTTTTTAAGCTAAAAAGGTCTTACCACATGATTCAGCAACCACACGTCTTGGTATTAACTCAAGTGAGTTTAGAGCTTAGGTCTATACAAAAGCCAGCACATAACTGTTTATAGCATCTTTATTCCTAATTGTCTAAACTTGAAGGCAACTAAGATGACTAGGTAAATAGGCAAAAAGGAACAAAAAACTGGTCCACCCTTACAGTGGAATATTACTCAGTGCTAAAATGAAATGTGCTATCAAGCCACAAAAAGACATGGAGAAATCTTAAATGCTTATTTTTTAAGTAAAAAAAAGACAATCAGAAAGCTCATATTCCAACTGTTGAATTGGCCAAAAAGTCTATGTTTTTTTCCATAAAATAAAAACCACATTTTTTATTTTCACCAATAACGTTATTGATTTGGGTATTTTGAGTATGTTGGCTATCTCCCACGTGGTATAATGTGCATTGTTCTCACTGTCTCAGTTTGATCACTATCAACTTCAACTGGTCTACCAGACTGTGGAGCATCTTCCAGTGAGAAATCAGCAGGAAACTTCACAAACCACTTTTGACACATTTGATCAGTCACAGCACCTTCTTCATACACTGCACAAATCTTTTTCTGCATTTTTACCTTTCTTGAAATAATAAAGCATAATATGCTGAAAATGTGCATTTTCTTCCATCTCAGTATTCAAATGGCTACACAAATATTCACTGATTTTGTTAAGTTTTTTTAATGTACACTGATGTGACAGCTGTCACAATACAATCTAACAAAATTGTTTCGAATGGAGTTAAAGAAAACTAAGCGCTACTAGAACTACCTTACGGAAAAAAACAAATGAACTTTTTAGCCAACCCAATATAACATTATGAAGAAGGCAAAATTGTGGAGACAGAAAAGTTGTGGTTTTTAAATTTGTGTGGAGGGATTGATGAATAGGAGAAATGGGATTTCAGAGCAATGAAATTATTCTGTATAATACTATAATGGTGGGTACATTATAGATTTGTCAAAACACAAATGTACAACAGAGTGAAACCAAATGTGAACTATGGACTTAATGATGTGTCAGTGTTGGTTAATTGTAACAAATGTTCCACACTGCTGCCAGATGTTGATGGTGGGAAAGGCTCTGTGTTTTGCAGTGCTTGGGGAATGTAGTTAGAATATGTGAGAATGCTCTGTACTTTCCACTCACTTTTGCTGTGAAACTAAAACTTTTATAAAAAATAAAGTTACATATATATGATGAAAGGACTATCTATTAATTTAACATTTCTAACTATTATATACCAAGTATATACTAGATACAGGAGTATCTGATGGTAGATAATGATACAAACAGGCATTCATTCAGTAAATATTTACATAGCACCTGTTTTAGGCACTAAAGACTCGTTGTGAATAAATCAAAAATCTCTACTCTTATAGAGATTATGTTCTAATGGGGAAGATGAATGAATGAATGACTGAATGCACTATGTAACATATTAGTAGTGAGTGTTAAGAGAGAAAAAGCACCAAAGTTGGATAGGAGATGTTCATGTAAGTGTGGGTAGTGTACCACAACTTTAGATGGAGTGGCCAGGAAAGATCTGATTGTAGCCCCGGCCAGGTCATCCTGCGAACTGAAAGGTCTCCAGTTCCATTCCATTTGGGACACGTGCGTGGGTTGCAGGTTCAGTTGCGAGTCAGGGCACATACTGAAGGCAACCAACCGATCAATGTTTCTTATGTTGATATTTCCCACCCTCTCTTTCTCCCTTCCCCTCTGGGAAAAAAACGCAAAAAACAAAAAACCTCACTGTAAAGGTAATATTTCAGTAAACAACTAATGGAAGTCGGAGAGTAAGCCATGAGGATACCATGGGGATATCCTGGGGACAAGCATACAGGGCCAAGAAAGGGAAGAGCAATGCCAAAGGCTTGGGGATGAGAGCAGAGGGAGAAGGTACCTGTGGAAGGAACAAGGCATAAAGTAGTAATACAGGATAAGGTTAGAAAGGTAAGACAGAGAGTAGAAGATTATGTGAGGACTTGTAGGTGATTTTAAGAAGTTTGCCTTTTATTCTGAATAGAGTCATTGGGAGGATTTTGTGCAGAAGAGAAGCATGTTACATAATAGGATCACTCAGGCTGTTGAGTTGAAAATATACTGCACAGGAACAAGAGCAAAGCAGGAGGACAAGTCTGGAGGTTAATGAAGTAATACGGACAGGATGAGGATGACTTGGATGAGAGTAATAGCAATAGAGATAATGAGAGATTGTCAGATTCTGGATAAAATATGAAGGTGGAAATGACAGGATTGGCTCAGATCAGAAACAGGGTGTGTGTAGGGGGAACTGGAAAGTATTTGTCCTGAGCATAACTTGAATCACAGAATTGAACAGTGCAAACAGCAAGTTTGTGAGAATACTGAGCTCTGAACGTGTTAATTTAAGATGTCTATTAAACGTCTAGGTGGAGATGTCAAGTATGTAGGTGGGTATATGAATATGAAGTTCAAAGAGGGAGTCTAGGTTGAAAATGTAAGTTAGAATGTCATGAACATGGATGGTTTCTAAAGCTATGAGGCAAGATATCAAGGGAGGAAATACAGATAGAAAAGAGGTCTTAGGGATGAGCCCTGAGGTCCTACAGTGCTTACAGGTTGATGAGATGAAGAGCAGCCATCAGGAAAATAGGGAGAAACCAGGTTGCGGGTGAGGATCTTTAAGAGAGTGATCAGTTGTGCCAAATACTGCTAATAATGTCGGGAAAGATGGGATGAGATTGACCATTGGATTTGGTGACCTGGACATTGTCAAAGACCAAAATAATGTAAGTTTTAGTGGTATGGGAGTAGATTCAAGAAAAATGTTGGAGGAGGTGGGGAGAAAGCTGAGAGACTGTGAGTATAGTTAGGTCTTAAAAGGAAATTTTCAGGAATGGTAATGGGATGAATAGGACGATAAATGGGGAAGTGGTGTAAAAAATATTAGGATCTCATATTTATTCTAAGGTACTTCACAGTCCATTAGAGACAAAATTGCTCCATAAAAATGTTATTAATAAGGGGGAATGATGGAGGTATGTGTCAGGTGCTGTGGCAACAAGAAAAGGTTCTACTTGAGAGGATAATAATTCTACTCAAGAGGGGAAAAAATCAGGAAATACTTCACAAAGGAAGTCACTTTTGATTGAATCTTAGAATATGAGTAGAGAAATTCCTACTCTGGTCTTGACAGAGCATATAGAATGAATCCTTCCATTGAGAAAATAATGGAACATGGACAAAATAAGTAAAATGACTGTTTCAAGGCATTGGAGAGCAACAAACACACTGAGGACTAACGAGGTTACTGTCCTTGAGAAGAAAAAATATGGATTGAGCTCCATATTCATTCACCACAGCTTTTTCTCTGAGGACATTTCCTGTGCAATGGATAGTAGAACCCAACCAGAAAGTAGCACTCTCACTGGTTGAGTAGGTCAGAGTCTGGAACTTGAGAAGCAAAATCTCAGGAGAGAAATAACTCCAAGACTGTCCATTGAAATTATATTCCAGTGATTGGCTGATGACTAAACTGTACAAATGTAGGGACAGACTACAAGAAACCCAATAGGCAAGAGCACGTCAGATGCTAAAAAGCTGAGAAGAGTTTTTAGTAGCTTCATAATATTGGGGAAATAGATGTTACAGTTCAAGTGCTACCAAACTGAAGGGGCCCTACAAAACATCCCAGTTTTTCTGTTGATATCTCAGAGAAGGGACAGGCCTTATGAGTCAGGACCATGCCTGTATTCACCTGCCTAGACTGGGTAGCTGAAACAACAGACACTGTTTTAGAGGCTGTAAGTTTGAGATCAGGATGCTATCCATCATGGTTAGTTTCTGGTTAGGCCTCTCTTCCTACCTTGTAGGTGGATAACACCTGTACATTCACATGACCTCTTCTGTGTTCATGTGTGGAGAAAAAGAAAGCTCTATGGTATATGTTTTTATAAAGGCACATAACCCATCATGAGGGACCCATCGTCACAACCTTATCTAAATCTAATTTCCTGCTTAAGGTCTCATCTATAAATATCAGCACACTGGGGGCTAAGGCATCAACATAAGAATTTGGGGTGGGGGACCCAATATAATCCATAGTAATGTCCTCAAAATAAGACATGCCTCAAGAATAAAGACACAATAGCACAGCTCTAACAAAGCAACCCACCTAAAACAGGACCACAGTAATTTGCTAGTAAACTATTTTTTTTCCAGAGAAAACCTAACCTTTTTTGAACAAAGACAACATCATTCTGCATCTCCACATTTTCTCATAATGTCTGGCATCCAATAAAATTATTAATATGCTAAAAAGAGGAGAAACTATTTTAAAAAAACAAGAGAAGAAAAGACAAGAGAAATAGTACCACTGGAAATACAGATACTGAATAATCAGAGAAGTATGATAAAAATTTTAAACAAAATAGATGAAATAATAAAAAAATCTCACCAGAAGTCTGGAAGCTGTTTAGAGAAAGTCAAATTGAGATTCTAGAACCTGAAATATATTATACTTGAACTTAAGAAAGCAAATGGATGGGTTTAAAAAACAGATAAAAAAATTAGTGAACTGGAAGATAGGTCAGTAAAAAATATCCAGAGTGAAGAACAAGAGAAAAGTAGATGGAACTAGAAAGGAAAGAGGATGAGAAACACATGGAAAATGATGAAAAATAAAAAATTTGTGCTATTGAAATACCAGAGGGAGAGAACTGGATGGGAGACATACATGAAAAATTACTGGCTGAAGCTTTAAATATTGTAATGGAAAGCCTTAAACAACACATTAAAGAAAAATTACAGTGTATAATAGCGCAAGCTGGGAACCAGATGGTCCCGGTTCGATTCCCAGCACATGCCTGGGTTGCGGGCCAGGTCCCCGGTGAGGGCCATGTGAGAGGCAACCATACATTGCTGTTTCTCCCTCTCTTTCTCCCTCCCTTCTCCTCTCTCTAAAAATAAATAAATAAAATCTTTAAAAAAAAAGAAAAATTACAAGCCCACACAAGATAAATATTAAAAAAATCATACTTAGACACAGAATAGTCAGTTGAAAAAAAGGCAAAAAGAAAATCTTAAAAATAGCTGGAGAGAAAAGACCTATTACTTTCAAGATGGTAAGAGCATTACAAATGAATGATTTTTTCTTTTTCTTTTTAATATATTTTATTGATTATGCTATTACAGTTGTCCCATTTCCCCCACTTTATTCCCCTCCACCCTGCACCCCCATATTCCCACCCTTTAGTTTTTGCCCATGGGTCATACACATAAGTTCTTTGGCTTCTACATTTCCTATAGTATTCTTAACGCCCCCCTCCCCGTTTTCTACCTACCATTTATGCTACTTATTCTCTGTGCTTTTCCCTCCTCTCTCCCCCTCCCACCCCCCCATTGATATCCTTCCATGCCTTATATAAATCCCTTTAACACTTCATATAATAAAGGCTGGGTGATGATGAACTCCTTGAACTTGACCTTATCTGGGAAGCACTTTATATGCCCTTCCATTCTAAATGAAAGTTTTGCTGGATAGAGTAATCTTGGATGTAGGTCCTCGCCTTTCATGACTTGGAATATTTCTTTCCAGCCCCTTCTTGCCTGCAAGGTTTCTTTTGAACAATCAGCTGATAGTCTTATGGGAACTCCTTTGTAGGTAACTCTCTGCTTTCCTCATGCTGCTTTTAAGATTCTCTCTTTATCTTTAATCATGGGTAACTTAATTATGATGTGTCTTGGCTGTGTTCCTCCTTGGGTCCAATTTCTTTGGGACTGTCTGAGCTTCCTGGACTTCCTGGAAGTCTATTTCCTTCTCCAGATTGGGGAAGTTCTCCTTCATTATTTGTTCAAAAAGTTTTCAGTTTCTTGCTCTTCTTCTCCTTCTGGCACCCTATAATTTGGATGCTGGAACATTTAAAGTTGCCCCAGAGGTTCCTAAGCCTCTCCTCATTTCTTTGAATTCTTGTTTCTTCATTCTGTTCTGGTGGAATGTTTATTTCTTTCTTTTGTTTCAAATCATTGATTTGAGCCCTGGTTTCCTTCCCTTGACTGTTGGTTCCCTGTATATTTTGCTTTATTCACTTTGCATAGCCTTCATTTCTTCATTTTGTGACCGAGCTCAATCATTTCTGTGAGCATCCTGATTACCATTGTTTTGAACTTTGTATCAGATAGGTTGTCTATCTCCTTGTCGCTTAGTTCTTTTTCTGGATTTTTGATCTGTTCTTTCATTTTTGCCATATTTCTTTATCTCAGCTCACCTGTTACATTGTAAGGGGCAGAGCCTTAGGTATTCACCAGGGTGGGGTAACCCTCTTCGCTGCATTGCAGGGCTTTCTGTGGGGGAAGGGTCAGAGATGGAGCAGTACCACTCACTCCATTCTAGTCCCACTTTCCATCACTTCCCACAAGTGGATTGTGCCCTTTCAGGTGCTGTTTCCCAGGTGGGTGAGTTTGGGTACATTCTAAGACCCCGTGGGTCTCTCCCATGGACTCTCCTGTGATAGTGGCAGTTTATCCTATCACTGAAACCCCCACAGATTTTTACAGCCAGAGGTTTTGAGTCTTTAGTTTCTTGTGCTGAAACCCTGGGTTCCGCTGTCTGTCTCGCTCCCCAATTGTTCTTCCCTCTGATAGGTGGGTGAATGTGGGATCCACTGGTCCACTAGCTGCCACCTTGCCTGCACGATCTTCCAGCCACTGCCTTGCTGCATGTCCTCTTGGCTTGGCTGCCCATCTGTGCCCCTACCAGTCTGGATGAGAATGTTTCTTTAACTTCTTGGTTGTTGGACTTCCATGCACTTTAAAGTTCTGGAAGTTCTGGTTGTTCTTTGTTTTTAAATTGGTTGTTATCCTTCTTCTGGTTGTGTGGGGAAGCGAAGCGTTTCTACCTATGCCTCCATCTTGGCCTTGGCTCCTATTTCTTCTCCTTCTCCTTCTTTTCCTTCTCCTTCTTCTTCTCTTTTTTTAAGATAGTATTTATTTATTTTGAGAGAGAAGGGAAGAAGAAATAAAGGGTGAGAAACATGAATAAGATAGAAACATCGATGGGTTGCCTCCTGTCGTGCCCTGACCAGGACCAAAACTGCAACCCAGGCATGTACTCTGAGTGGGAATTGAACCTTTCACTTTGCAAGATGATGCCCAACAACTGAGACATACTGGTCAGGGTACTAGATGGATATTTCTGACTTCTAATGCATATATTTTAAAAGTATGAGAAGTTGAAAATCAATTATTTGAATGTTCATCTCAAGAAGCTCCAAAAAACTGTCTGTATCTCTTGCCTGGGGGGTGACCACATGGCTGCCTTCCTCTGTCACTGAGATGGTGCTCCAATCTGGCAGAGCAGCATCTCAGAGATGCTGAAAAAGATATTTTGTTCCCTCAAATAATGAGAGAAAAGACCTGATAGAGATGTTCCGAACAGTTCAAAATTACACCAAATGTTGCAAGGAGTTGGAATCCTTATGGTAATAAAATGCTGGAAAGAAAATTCTTACATGAAAAATGGAAAATGGAATACCTAAAGAGAAGAATTCAGAAAAACTGGAATTCTTACCAAGAAAAGGCTATAGAAGCTTCCAACAAGTATATAGGCAAATATTCAAGTGATACTGAATAACTCTATTCATGGAAATAACTATTACCTTAATTAATGGATTTAAAGAAGTGTGGTTTCAAATCAGTGAGGACGTCCGGCCAAGATGGAGGTGTAGGTAGACATGCTGTACTTCCTCGCACAACCAGAAGACGGAAAACAACAATTTAAAAATAAAAAACAACCAGAACTGACAGCAAATAGAACTTTACGGAAGTCCGACAACCCAAGAGTCAAAGACATGTTCATCCAGACCAATAAGTGGGGTGGAGCCGGGCGCGAGGCCAGAAGGCAGTTTGTGAAGCCGGGCACACAGCACTGAAACAGGCCGGGGGGACAGAGGCTGTCAGACCCAGACCCAGCGGGACCAAGGCCAGTGAAGCGGACAGCCCCACATTCGCACACAGATAAACCAGGAGAAAAAGTTGAGGAGCAGAGCAGACCACCCAGCCCAGGGATCCAGAGAGGGGAAGTAAAACCTCAAACCACCAATTGAAAACACCTGTAGGGGTTGAGGCGGCAGCAGGAAGAGCTCCCAGCCTCAAGGGGAGGTTGTTGGAGAAACCCACAGAGTCCTAGAATAAGCACGCCCTAAAGGAATTTTGTGCTCCCACGAGTGAGGAATTGTAGCCCTTATGTTTTCACGTGTAAAGGGGGCACGGTCTCATGTGGAACATAAAGCTGGCATGCATGGACCCACGAATGAGGTAGCGGAATTTCCTATGGGGAAATCAGGCTGACATGTTCCTTAGATTTAAAATAAAACCTTGCTCTTGCTAAAACTCTCTCCCTAGGTCAAAAGAACAAATGCTAATACATGCCTAGCTTCCTCAAACCTGAGTTCAGCCCAAGCCTATTGTCTTACCATTTGCATATCTATCCTCCTGATGTGCTATCTTGGGCATCTACCACCTAATGTAAATCTCCAGTTCATGCATAGTTAATGAAGACCATTCATATGTAAAGTGCCCAAGAAACGGCAATAAAAGGCCAGTCGACACGAGGTTTGGGGCCTCTCCAAGATCATAATGGAGGGGATGCGTGGTCCCAGAATTTTTAGTCCATTGTAAAATTGCGTGAAAAATTATTTACACGCAGCCATGGCATACGAATCCTGCTGGCCGAGATTCTCAACAACGCCCATGTGGGAATCAGCACCAGAAGGGCCCAATTTGCTTGTGGGTAGTGAGCAAAGGAGGTGCCATTGTGCCCTCTCAGACCCCTTCCCCACAGACAATGTCACAACTCAGTGATGTTACCCCACCCTGGTGAACACCTAAGGCTCCGCCCCCTTATATTTGTGCCAAGAGAAAAAAAAATGGCCCAAATGAAAGAGCAGATCAAAACGCCAGAAAAAATACAACTAAGCCACGAAGAGATAGCTAATCTATCAGATGCACAGTTCAAAACACTGGTAATCAGGATGCTCACAGACTTGGTTGAATTTGGTCACAAATTAGATGAAAAAATGAAGACTACGCTAAGAGAAATGAGGGGAAATGTGCAGGGAACCAATAGGGATGGGAAGGAAACTGGGACTCAAATCAACGGTGTGGACCAGAAGGAAGAAAAAAACATTCAACCATCCCTGGCTGGTGTAGCTCAGTGGATTGAGCGCAGGCTGGGAACCAAAGGGTCCCGGTTCGATTCCCAGTCAGGGCACATGCCTGGGTTGCGGGCCAGGTCCCAATGAGGGCCATGCGAGAGGCAACCATACATTGTTGTTTCTCTCCCTCTCTTTCTCCCTCCCTTCCCCTCTCTCTAAAAATAAAAATAAAATCTTTAAAAAAAAAACATTCAACCAGAAAAGAATGAAGAAATAAGAATTTAAAAAAATGAGGAAAGGCTTAGGAACCTCCAGGACATCTTAAGCATTCCAAATCTGAATCATAGGGGTGCCAGAAGGAGAAGACCAAGGGACTGAAAACTTATTTGAACAAATAATGAAAGAGAACTTCCCCAATCTGGCAAAGGAAAGAGACTTCCAGGAACTCCAGGAAGCTCAGACAGTCCCAAAGAAGTTAGACCCAAAGAGGAACACACCAAGGCACATCATAATTACATTACCCAAGATTAAAAATAAGGAGAGAATCTTAGAAGCAGCAAGAGGAAAGGAGACAATCACCTACAAAGGAGTTCCCATAAGACTGTCAGGTGATTTCTCGAAAGAGACCTTTCAGGCAAGAAGGGGCTGGGAAGAAGTTTATCAAGTTATGAAAGGCAAGGACCTACATCCAAGATTATTCTATCCAGCAAAATTTTCATTTAGAATGGAAGGGCAGATAAAGTGCTTCCCAATAAGGTCAAGTTCAAGGAGTTCCTCATCACCCAGCCTTTATTATATGAAATGTTAAAGGGATTTATATAAGACATGGAGGGTTATCAACAGGAGAGTGGGAGGGGGAGAGGGGGAAAAGGTACAGAGAACAAGTAGCATAAATGGTAGGTAGAAAACAGACAGGGGGAGGTTAAGAATACTATAGGATATGTAGAATCTAAAGAACTTAGTGCATATGACCCATGGACAAGAACTAAAGAGGGCGGAGTAGAGGGGTGGTATGTGGGGTGGAGGGGAATAAAGGGGGGGTGGTAATGGCACAACTGTAATAGCTTAATCAATAAAATATATGAAAAAAATAAAAAAGTGTGTTTGCTTTATTCTAAAGTATGGAAATACTAATTTCATCTAAAATAGAGATATTTAATTGAAAAAGAAGCTGCAAAAAAGCAGGAAATTAAACTTAAAATAAGTGAGATTCTAATAAATTTAAGAGAATAAATAATTGAAATAGAAACATACAATAGAGGAAACCAGCAAGACAAAAGTTTGTCCTTTGTAAAGATTAAAATTAATAACTTCCCTACAAGACTGGCCCTATTTCAAAAGAGAGAGCCTACCGATATCAGGAATGAAAAAGAAAACAATACAAAAATTAAAAGGATTAAAAAATAAGAAATTATTATAACACTTTAGCACCATAAATTTAACAATGTAGATGAAATGGAGAAATTTCTTAAAAAATACAACTTGCCAAAACTGATCAAAGAAGAAATAGAATATTTCAATATTCCTATATCTGTTGAAGATATTGAATTCATCATTAAAAATCAAAGAAAAAAGCTCTCACTTAAATGACTTCACTGGTAATTTTTCCCTAACCATTTAAAGATAAAATAATAAAAATCATACATAAAGTTTTCTAGAGAATAGAAAAAGTAGAATCTTTCTAAATGTTTTTAATAAGACCAATTTAACCTCGGTAGCCAAACTTGACAAAAACAGCAGCAGGTCAGAAAATGACAGTACAATATATCTCATTAACACAAATGCAAACAATTCTAAATTAGATATCAAATTGAATCTAGTGACATGTTAACTGGACAAATACATCATGATCAACTAGGATTTATTCTATAAATGCAATGTCAAAGTATAGTAAGTTTAACATTCAAAAATCAAAGCAATTCAAATGACAAAAGAAAAAAATCATATGATCTACTCAAAAGATGCTGAAAAATGATGCATAAAAATTCAAGAGTTCTTCATGATAAAAACTCTCAGAAAACCAAGAATAGAACTTTCCTAATTGGATGCAGAATATTTACACCAATCTACAAACAACATCATACTTAATCATGAACTATTTAACACTTTTCCTTATAATAAGGAGCAAGACAAGAAAGCCCACTATCATCACTCCTCTTTGAAATTTTACTGGGGGCTCTTGCCAGTACAATAAGAAAAGAGAGTTAACACACTGGCTGATGTGGCTCAGTGGACTGAGAGCTGGCCTGGGAACTGAAGCATCACCAGTTCAATTCCCAGCCTAGGGCACATGCCTGGGTTGCAGGCCAGGTCCCTGGTGGCAAGTGCACATTGATGCCTCTCTCTATCTTTTTCTCCCTCCCTTACCCTCTCTAAAAATAAACCAAATAAAAATAAAATTTAAAAAAAAAGAGAAGAGAGTTAAAACAAAAATTGTAAAATGGAAGAAATAAAATTGTAATTATTTTCATATGACATGATTATGTGTGTAGACTTTTCAAAAGGACTTAAAGCAAACTTAAAATTAATAAATGACTTTAGTAAGATCATTGGATTGAAGATAAATATTAAAAATTATTTGTATTTCTGTATCTAGCAAATAGCAAATAAAAGATAAAGATAGAAGAGCGACAACATTCACAATAGCATTAACACTGGAACTAATATGTATAGAATATTATATACATATAATATATATATTTACACATATAAATATAAAATATAAAATATGTAGGACCACTAAAAAAGAACTACAAAATATTGTCAAGAGATATGACAAAAGACCTAAATAAATAAAAAGATTTTCCCTCTTTTTGGATTGGACGGGTCAATGTTAATATGTTAAATCTCCTAAAATCAGTTTTTTTTCATTTATAGATTGTATTTTTGATGTCACCTCTTGGTCATGAAGTTTATTCCTATATTTATAAAAGATTCCTTTTTAATTATTATTATTTTTTCTTTTTCAAATACATATTGAAAAATTCAATATTATTTTGTATTGGTTTCAGGTATACAGCACAGTGGTTAGATAGCCATATACTTTACAAAGTGGTCCCCTGCTATTTCAAGTACGTACCTGGTACCATACATAATTATTACAATACTACTGACTATATTCCCTATACTGTACTTTACATCCTACGATTTTTTTGTGACTGCCAATTTGTACTTCTTAATCCCTTCACCTTTTTCATTTACCCCTTTAACCCCCTTCTCTCTGACAGACATCATCAGTCTGATCCCCGAATCTATGAGTTTGTAACTGTTTTGCTTGTTTATTTTGCTCTTTAGATTCAACATATGAGTAAAATCATATGGCATTTGTCTTTATCTGTCTGACTTATTTCACTTAGTATAATACTCTTTAGATCCAGTCATGATGTCCTAAGTGGTAAGATTTCATTGTTTTTTTACAGCCAAGTAAAATAACATTGTTTAAATCTATGACAGCTTTTTTATCCCCTATTTATCGATGGACACTTATGTTGCTGCCATATCTTGGTTATTGTAAACAATGCTGCAAGGAACACAGGGGTGCATATATCCTTTTGAATTAGTGCTTTGGGTTTCTTTGAATATATACCCAGAAGTGGAATTAGACCTCCATAATATTTTCCACAGTGGCTTCACCAATATGCATCCCAAGCAACAGTGCACAGGGGTTCCCTTTTCTCCACATCCTCACCAACACTTGTTGTTTGTTGATTTATTCATGATAGCCATTCTGACAGTTGTGAGATGAAATCTCATTGTGGTTTTAATTTGCATTTCTCTGATGATTACTAGCACTGAATATCTTTTTATATGTCTATTGCCCACTTGTATGTCCTTTTTGGAGAGGTGTCTATTCAGGTCCCCTGCCCATTTTTCATTTGGACTGATATTTTTCTTGTTTTTTTAAAAATTATTTTATTGTTGTTCAATTACAGTTGTCTGCATTTACCCCCCACTATGCACCCCCACCCCAGCCAAACCCACCTCTCTCCCTTGCTTTCAGCAGCCCCCCTTGGTTTTGTCCATGTGTCCTTTACAGTTGTTTCTGAAAACCCTTCCTCCATTATCCCCTCCCACCTCCCCTCTGGTTACTGTCAGATTGTTCTTAATTTCAATGTCCCTGGTTACATTTTGCTTGCTTTTTTCTTTTGTTGATTCGTTTCCAGATAAAGGTGAGATTGTATGGCATTTGTCTTTCACCACCTGGCTTATTTCACTTAGCATAATGCTCTCTAGTTCCATCCATGCTGTCGCAAAGGGTAAGAGCTCCTTCTTTCTCTCTGCTGCATATTATTCCATTTTGTACATGCACCATAGTTTTTTGATCCACTCATTTACTGATGGGAACCTAGGTTGCTTCCAGAACTTGGCTATTGTAAATTGTGCTGCTATGAACATTGGGGTGTAGAGGTTCTCCTGGATTGGTGTTTCAGGGCTCTTAGGATATAATCCCAGCAGTGGAATTGCTGGGTCAAAAGGCAGTTCCATTTTTAGTTTTCTGAGGAAATTCCATGCTGTTTTCCACAGTGGCTACACCGGTCTGCATTCCCAACAACAGTGCACTAGGGCTCCCTTTTTTCTACATTCTCTCCAACACTTTTTGTTGATTTGTTTATGTGGCCATTCTCGCCAGTGTGATGTGGTATCTCATTGTGGTTTTAATTTGCATCTCTCTGATGGTTAGTAATGCTGAGCATCTTTTCATATGTCTTTGGGCCGTCTGTATGTCTTCCTTGGAGAGGTGTTTGTTCAAGTCTTTCGCCCATTTTTTTAAATTGGGTTGTTTGTCTTCCTGGAGTGGAGTCCTGTGAGTTCTTTATATATTTTGGATCAAATCCTTGTTGGAGGTATCATTGGCAAATATGTTTTCCCATATGGTTGGATCTCTTTCATTTTAATGCTGTTTTCTTCAGCCATGCAGAAGCTTTTTAATTTGATGAGGTCCCATTTGTTTATTCTTTCCTCTATGTCCCTTGTGTTAGGGGACATATCAGTGAAGATATTGCTGCATAGAATATCTGAGATTGTCCTGCCAATGTTTTCCTCTAGGACTTTTATTGTGTCATGACTTATATTTAAGTCTTTCATCCACCTTGAATTTATTTTTGTGTATGATGTAAGTTGGTTATTGAGTTTCATTTTTTTGCATGTAGCTGTCCAGATGTCCCAACCCCATTTGTTGAAGAGGCTGTTTTTACTCCATTTTATGCTTCTTCCCCCTTTGTCAAATATTAATTGACCATAGAGACTTGGGTTTATTTCTGAGCTCTCTGTTCTGTTCCATTGGTCTAAGTGCCTGTTTTTATGCAGCACGAGGCTGTTTTGATTACAGTGGCCTTGTAATACAGTTTGATATCAGGTATTGTGATCCCTCCTGCTTTGTTCTTCTTTCTCAAAATTGCTGCAGCTATTAGGGGCCATTTACGGTTCCATATAAATTTCTGAAATGTTTGTTCTATATCTGTGAAATATGTCATTGGTACTTTGATAGGGATTGCATTGAATCTACAAATTGCTTTGGGTAGTATGGCCATTTTGATGATGTTAATTCTTCCAATCCATGAGCATGGTACATGCTTCCATTTGTTTGTGTCTTCCTTAATTTCTTTCTTCAGTGTTGTGTAGTTTTCTGAGTACAGGTTTTTAACCTCCTTGGTTAGGTTTATTCCTAGGTACTTTATTTTTCTTGTTGCTATAACAAATGGGATTTTTTTCCTGATATTTCATTGTTGGTGTACAAAAATGCCTTTGATTTCTGAATATTGACTTTGTATCCTGCTGTCGTGCCAAATTCACTTATTAGGTCAAGTAGTTTTTTGGTAGAGTCTATAGGATCTTCTATGTACACTATCATGTCATGTGCAAACAATGACAGTTTTGTTTCCTCCTTTCCAATATGGATGGCTTTTATTTCTTTTTCTGTTCTGATGGCTGTGGCTAGGACTTCCAATACTATGTACAATAGGACTGGTGAAAGCAGGCATTCCTGTCTTGTTCCTGATCTTCGTGGGAAAACTCTAAGGTTTGCCCATTGAGTATGATGTTGGCTGTAGATCTCTTGTATATGGCCTTTATTATGTTGAGGAATGCTCCCTCTATTCCCACTTTGCTAAGTGTTTTTTTTTATCACAAATGCGTGCTGTACCTTACCAAATGCTTTTTCCACATCTATTGAAATGATCATGTGATTTTTGTCTTTCATTTTGTTTACATTTATTGATTTATGAATATCATACCATCCTTGCATCCCTGGGATGAATCCCACTTGGTAATGGTGTATGATCTTTTTAACATATTGCTGGATGTGGTTTGCCAATATTTTGTTGAGGATTTTAGCATCTATGTTCATCAGTGATATGGGCCTCAAGTTTTCTTTCTTTCTTGTGTCTTTATCTGGTTTTGGGATTAGGATGATGCTGGCTTCATAAAAAGAGTTTGGAAGTCTTCCGTCTTCTTGGATTTTTTTTGAATAATGTGTAAAGGATAGGGGTTAGCTCATCCTTAAATGATTTTGTAAAATTCTCTTGTGAAACTGTCTGTTCCAGGGCTTCGTGTGTCAGGAGGTTTTCAATTACTGCTTCAATTTCATCAGCTGTTATTGGTCTATTCAGGCTTTCTGCTCCTTCTTCATTCAGTTTTGGAAGATTATATGTTTTCTAGAAATTTGTCCATTTCAGCTAGGTTTTCAAATTTCTTGGCATATAGTACTTTGTAGTAATTTCTTACAGTCCTTTGTATTTCTGTGGCATCAGTTATAATTGCTCCTCTTTCCTTTCTGATTGTGTTTATGTAGGTCCTCTCTCTTTTTTTCTTGATGAGTCTGCTTATAGTCTTTTCAATTTTGTTTATCTTTTTAAAGAACCAGCTCCTGGCTTTATTGATCCTTAGAATTGTGCTTTTAGTCTCTATGTCATTTTTCTGCTCTGATCTTGGTTATTTCCTTCCTTCTACTTGCTCTGGGCTGTCTTTGTTGTTGTTCCTCAGTTTATTTTTTATTTATTTATTTTTTAAATTACTTTGTTGTTGTTCATTTACAGTTGTCTGCATTTTCCCCCCACCACATCCCCCAACCCCAGCCAAACCCACCTCCCCTCCTTGTTTCCACCCTCTCCCTTGGTTTTTTCCTTGTGTCCTTTATAGTAGTTCCTGAAAACCCTTCCCCTCATTGTCCCCTCCCCACTCCCCTCTGGTTACTGTTGGATTGTTCTTAATTTCAATGTCTCTGGTTATATTTTGCTTGCTTTTTTCTTTTGCTGATTACGTTCTTATATAAATCCCTTTAACATTTTGTTCCTCAATTTATTGTAGGTGTAGAGTTAGGCTATTTATTTGAAATGTTTCTGTCTTTTTTAGGTAGGCCTGTATCATATGAATTCCCTCTCAGGGTTGCCTTTGCTGTGTCCCATAAGTTTTGGAATGTTGTGGGTTCATTTTCGTTTGTTTCCAGGAACATTTAGATTTCTTCCCTAATCTCATTCTTGACCCATTCATTGTTTAATAGCATGCTGTTCAATCTCCATGAGTTTTTGTGTTTTAGAGTTTTTTTCCTTGAGCCTTGAGGTTGGATTCTAGGTTTCTAGTTTCAATCCCTTGTGGTCGGAGAAAATGCTTGATATAATTTCAATTTTCTTGAATTTGTTGAGGCTTGTTTTGTGTCCTATTATGTGGTCTATGTTTGAAAATGTTCCATGTGCATTTGAAAAGAATGTGTATTTTGCTTCTTTGGGATGAAAGACTCTATATATATCAGTTAAGTCTTTTTGATCTAGGGCATTGTTCAATGCCACAATGTCTTTGTTGATACTTTGTTTGGAAGATCTATCCATTGTTGACAGTGGGGTGTTAAAATCCGCTACTATAATTGTGTTGCTGTCAATATCTTTCTTGAAGTCTTCCAAGATTTCTTTATGTATTTGAGTGCTCTCATGTTGGGTGCATATATATTTATAATGTTTATGTCTTCTTGATGGATTCTTCCCTTGAGTATTATGAAGTGACCTTCTGGGTCTCTTTTTATGGCTCTTTTGTTGAAGTCTATTTTTTCTGATATGAGTTTGCTACCCCAGCTTTTTTTCCTGTCCTTTGTTGGAATATTTGTTTCCAGCCCTTCACTTTCAGTCTGTGTGGTCTTTTGTCCTGAGGTGGGTCTCTTGTAGGTAGCATATGTGTGGGTCATGATTTCTCATGCATTCAGCTATTCTATGTCTTTTGATTGGAACATTTAATCCATTTACATTTAAGGTTATTATTGATAGGTACTTATTCATTGACATTTTTTGTACCTGTGTTCTTTTCTCTCTCCCTGTTTTTCTTCCTGTTCTTAGAGCAGACCCTTTATCATTTCTTGCAGAGCTGGTTTGGAGGGGGTGTATTCTTTGAGGCTTCTTTTGTGTGCGAAACTCCTTATTTGGCCTTCCATTTTAATTGACAGCCTTGCTGGATAAAGTAGTCTTGATTGCAGGCCTTTGGTTTTCATTACTTGAAATATTTCTTGCCAATCCCTTCTGGCTTGGAGCGTTTCCACTGAGAAGTCAGGTGCTAGTCTTATTGGGGCTCCCTTGTATGTTACTTCCTGTTTCTCCCTTGCTGACTTTAAGATTCTCTCTGTCTTGGAATTTTGCCATTTTAATTATGATGTGCCTTGAAGTGGGCCTCTTTGGGTTCCTCTTGATTGGGACTCTCTGTATCCCCTGGATTTGTGTGATTTTTCTCTCATCAAATTAGGGAAGTTTTCCATCATTACTTTTTCAAACAGGTTTTCCATCCCTTGCTCTTCTTCTTCTCCTGGTATCCCTATTATACAGATATTATTCCATTTCATGTTGTCTTGCATTTCCCTTACCACCTGTTCATTCTTTCTGAGTATCTTTTCCTTTTCTTGCTCTTTCTCTGTATTTTTTTCTACCTTGTCCTCTAGCTCACTGATTTGATCCTCTGATTCATCTAGCTTGCTTTGATTCCTTCTACTGTGTTCTTCAGTTCAGAAATTGTATTCTGCATTTCCTCTTGGCCCTGTTGATAGTTTCTATTTCCTTTTTCATGTTGATATAGTTTGCAGTGATATCATAGTAGTTTCCCTGTAGTTTTTGGTAATTCTCTGTGAGCTCATTGAGCTTCCTTATACCCATTGCTTTGAACTCAATATCTGATAGTTGACTTGCCTCTAATTTCATTTAGCATTCTTTCTGAGGATTCCTCCTTTCCTTTCATTTGGGGATTGTTTCTGTGTCTTCCCATTGTTTGTGAGACTCTTCTTGTTAGCCTCTGCTTCTTAAATTGATCTGTTCTGACTCCCTGGGTTTCTGGTGTGAACTTCTATGGTAGAAGACCTGTGAGATTCAGTGGTGCAGTCTCCTTGATCTCCTGAGCTCACTGGTCTTGGACTGTCATTTATGTTTGCTCTTTGTATGTCTCTGGGTTTTGATTGTTGTTGGGCCTTTCTTTGGAGGGTCCTTCTCTCCAGCTGGTAAACTGTGGATCACTCCATCCACCACTTCTTGTATTCTGTTGTGTGGGTGTGGACAGGTTGTGCTGAAGCTGGTTCTCCTATCTATACAAAGTTTTGAGGCTTCTCTCTTGCTATTGCTTAGTTGTTTGTTCTGGGTAATTTGTCGCCCTATATAGTTGTATTTCCAGATCAGTCCTGGTTGGAGGTTAGTGTGGCTTTCCACTCCCTCCTTCACCTTCTTCCACTATTATCTGTTGGTGGTTCCTTTGTTGGTGGGTTTCCTCTTCCAGCAGGTGTACCAGTGTTCACAGCTCCCACCTACTTGTCTCAGTTGTTGGGATGACCCCTCTTTGGGTCTAACTCTGGTTCTTTCATAGCTCCAGGTTTTATTCTGGATTGTTTTTTTTTGGGGGGGGGGTGTTGAGTCTTCTAAAAGTTTTATACTTTATATTTAATAAGTAGAGAAACTATTGAGTAATTTTTATATAATGTTTAATTTCAACCAAGTTCCTTTTTTAATACAAATGACCAATTGTTTCAACACAGTTTGTTGTAAATATCCTTTGAATTACCTTTTCACCTTTCTCAAAACTCAATTGGCACATAGTTTAAGTTCCACATGTGAACAGAATGGAAGTCATTACTCCCATCATTACAACATGAAAAAGTGTAAGCAAACTGAAAATAAACAATTTCTTTAGCTCCAACAGAGAATGGAAGTCATAGTACAATCCTCTACCCTGAAATCTACAGAGAGGCTTAAGCCTGCCTCTCCACATAAGGGCCTGGCCTCTTTCACAACCCAACTCTCCAACTGGACCGGGGACAATCTGGGTCAGGGCCCGTCATGGCCCAACTCTCAACTCTCCCCAGCCGGTGTCCACGGTCTCCATAGGTGCTCACAGACCCGCTGTATTTGCCACTTTGTCCTCATTCCCCTCCCTGCGATTTCAAGTAACCAGGTCTCTCCCAGTGCTGCTCTAACCTTGTTTGGCAGGGGAGGGAGCCATTCACCCTACTCTCTCCCAAGACCCCTGCGGCAGACATGGTGGGCGCTGGGCCTGGGGCTGCTGCCACCCTTGTCCCCACGCTGGACCTAGGGACCTTATTGTCCTGAAGCACTCTCCTTACCGTCTGATATTTCTATGTCCTCTACAATTTTTGGTCTCCAATCTTCATATATGCTGGGCTACTGTTGGCTGTTTGCTCTGTTCCTCAGGAAGATTGGCTAGGTGTTTCACCCATGTGCAGGGGGAAGTGGATTCTGCTCTCACCTATCTCGCGCCATCTTCCTTCTCTTGGAGCCTTAGGTTTTCACCAGGGCAGGGCAAACCACATTGCTGCATTGTGACGCTGTATGTAGGGGAGTGGTCTGAGAGGGAATAATGCCACTTGCTCCACTCTGCAGGTTTTCAGTCATTTCCCCTGCTACCCACAATCAAATTGGGCCCTTCTGGTGCCTATTCCCAGGTGGGTGGGTTTGTGTACATTCTGGGACCTTGTTGGTTTCTCCAATGAACTCTCCTGGGAGGCTGGGAGTTTCTCCAGCTGCTGCCTCAATAGGTGTTTTCAATCAAAGGTTTGAGGCTTTATTTCCCTGCACTGGAGCCGTGGGTTGTACGGTCTATCTTGCTCCCTAATTGTTCTTCCTGGTTTATCTGCATGTGAATGTGGGACCGCCCAGTCCACAATCCACTGCCTTACTGGGTCCGGGTCCATCGGCCACTGCCTTGCCTACCCCGGTCTTCCAGCTGCTACCTTGCTACAAGTCCTCACTGCCCAGCTGCCCATCTCCACCCCTCCTACTGGTCTGGATGAATGTTTCTTCTTTAACTCCTTGGTTGTCAGAGTTCCATACAGTTCAATTTTCTGTAAGTTCTGGTTGTTTTTGTTTTTAAATTTGTTGTTGTCCTTCTTTTGGTTGTGCGAGGAGGCACAGTGTGTCTACCTACACCTCCATCTTGGCCAGAAGTTGAAGAAACAAGAATTTTAAAAACTGAGAAGAGACTAAGAAGACTCAGGGTCATCTGTAAACATGCCAACACCTGAATCATAGGGATACCAGAAGGAGAAGAGGAATAGCAAGAAATTGAAAACTTATTTGAAAAAAAAATGAAAGAAAATTCCCATAATTTGATGAAGGAAATAGACATACAAGTTCAGGAAGCATGGAGAGTCTCAAACAAGTTGGACCCAAAGAGGGCCACACCAAAACACACAATCATAATTAAAATGTCAAAGGTTAAAGATAATTAAAATGTCAAAGGTTAAAGATAAAGAGAGAATCTTAAAAGCAGCAAGAGAAAAGAAGAGAGTTACTTACAAAGGAGTTCCCATAAGACTATCAGCTGATTTCTCAAAAGAAACTTTGCAGGAATGAAGGGACTGGCAAGAAGTATTCAAAGTGATGACAACCAAGGACCTACAACCAAGATTACTCTATCCAGCCAAGCTATCATTTAGAATGGAAGGGCAGATAAAGTGCTTCCCAGACAAGATAAAACTAAAGGAGTTCATCATCACCAAGCTCTTAGTATATGAAATGTTAAAAGGACTTATTTAAGAAAAAAGAAGATCAAAACTATGAACCTTAAAATGACAACAAACTCACAACTATCAACAACCAAACATAAAAAAAAAACTAAGCAAGCAATTAGAACAGGAACAGAATTATAGGTATGGAGATCACATAGGGGTTATCAACAGGGAGGGGATAGGGGGAAAATGGGTGAAAAGGTACAGGGATTAAGAAGCATAATTGATAGATACAAAATAGACATGGTGTTAAGAGCAGTATAAGAAATGGAGGAACCAAGGAACTATATGTATGACTCATGGACATGAACTAAGGGTGGGAGGATTGAAGGGGTACTGGACAGAAAGAGGCAAATGGGTAAAAATTGGGACAACTGTAATAGCATAATCAATAAAATATACTTAATAAAAGAAATAAAGACTGCTTTTGATTGGCTCATGACAAAGGAAAGTGAGCTTGAAGGTATGTCAATCCAAACTTTTCAAAGTGAAATACAAAGAGAAAAAAAAAACTGGAAGAAATAGGAAATAATGTAAGAACTATGGAACAATTGTAAATTTAACACACATGTAATTGGAACATCAGAATGAAATGAAAGAACAATAGATCAGAAGAATACCTGATATAGTAATGGTAGGGGTTTTTTTCTAAATTAATGATATACACCAAACCACATGTCTAGAAAGCTCAGAGGATTTCAACAAGGATAAACAGCAAGGAATGTACATGTAAGCATATACAGAATACCAAATACAAAAAGAAAATCTTGAAACAAGCCCAAGTTAAAATAAATAAACAATTTTACCTGTGGAGAAACAACCATAAAAATTCTACCTGTGGTGATGTCAGTTAAATAGCAGAGTAGGGGGCCTTGGGTTCTTGTCTTCTATCAAAACACTTTTTTAAAAAACAGACCAAACTGTCAGAACAAATTTTGTGAGAATGTCATAGATTCATAGCATCCAAGTGAACACAGAATAAAGAAGAGGGGACTTCAGAATGGTGCAAAGTCTTTGTCAACAATTTGCATGATCTTTTCATTGTCTTACCCTGAAAACATTCAGAAACTAAGAATATCAAGAGACACCCTCAATCTTCCACCACCATGGCATTCCTTGGGGTCATTGGCATTTTTCTCCACTTTGCACTCTCCCTCTTGTGCCTGGAGCTCCGTTGTGAAATCCCTGACCTATGGTGATGAAGATTTGGTGCTTGAAAATGAGAAACATCTTTGGAAGCATCAAACAGAAAAGCAGCAAAGAGATGGAACTTGCCTAAGTCTTCAACCAAAGTTTCACCACCTGCTGAACAGCTCATGCAGAAGAAGGTTCCAGACATGCCTGAAGAGCCTCCTGAAACAGCTGGAGAAGTACATATCACTGCTGCTCTTCAGTGTCCAAGTGGGAGTGTCCTGAGGAGGATTTTCAGTCCTGTAGGTCACAGGTTCTGTTTGACTGGATCATGAAAACTGGGAACCATGCACCCCTATACAGCCTTTCTAATTCCTTTCCCAGAAGGCCTCTGGAAGTGGAGCGAGGCTGGTCACTGAAGATATAGGAATAACTGTCATACTGTAACTCGGTGTGGAAGAAAAAAGCCAAGCAAGTAGAAATGAGAACTTCCTGTTCTACATAAAAGCAGTTATGTCATAACCTTACAGGACAACAAAGTGTTCACATTAAAACATGCCATACCTTGATTGAGCTCAAGGCAGCAAACACTTTCATGTTGCTATCCATGGGAATATATGGACATAAAGAGTTAGGAAAAGGAGTGTTCTCTACATGTAATAATTTTGGGACATGACATTTTATAATGTACAAAATGAGGAGTAGGTAAAAATGTAAATAATAGTACACTCAATAATTTATTTTTTTCCTAGTTGATATCATTTATCATTATGTTGAAAAAGAAAGCCATATGATCTCAGTTTCTGCCTCTTTAATCCATCTTTATTGCACTATATTTCACAATTCAGTGAAACTTTTCACAGTCTTATAAGTAGGAATGGTCATTCTGCTGTCTTTCTAGAAATTTAAAACTTTAAAAGAATATTCAAAGCTCCTCAGAGTTTTAAACCTCTTTTTAATAGTTATACATTAATTTTCACTTAACAAAAAATTGAGATTTATATAATTTTGCCTTGCATTAAATTGCAACATTTACAAAGTTTCAGGTGGGCTAATATTTTTTTAAGAATAAAAAATAAGACAAAATATGGTAAAAGGCAAAAAACTTCCTCAAAATGATAAACTGCATTTATGAAAAACTCACACTGAAATGATACTCAATGGTAAAAGACTGAAAACTTTATTCGAAAGGTCAGGAACAAGACCAGGACACCCACTTTCACAATTGCTATTCAACATTGTACTGGAAATTCTATCCATAGCAATAAAAGTCACCTAAAATTGAAAGGAAGAAGTAGACTAATCTCTAAGTCACAGATGATACAATTGTGTATATATATAAAATCTCTAAAAATCCAAAAGAAAGCTACCAGAGCTAATACACAAATTCAGCAAAGTTGCAGAATACCAAATTAACACACAAAATCATCTTTGTTTCTTTATACTTGTAACGAATCCAAAAATAAATTTAAAATGTAATTCCATTTACAATAGTTTTGAAAAGAATAAAATACCTAAGAATGAATTTAACCAAGGAGGTAGACTTGTGCAAATAAAACTATAAAACATTGCTGAAAGGAAATAAAAAATATCTAAACAAATAAAAAGACAGCCCATGATTAAGGGTCTAGAAAGACTTAATATTGTTAAGATGTCAATACCACCCAAAGTGATGTACAGATTCAATACAATCCCTATCAAATTCCAACAGCCATGTTTATAGAAGTGGAAAACCAATTCTCAAATTTATAAGTAATTGCAAGGACTCCTTAAAAACAACCATGAAAAAGAATAGAGTCAGAGATTCACATTACCTGATTTAAAAAATCATACTAAAAACTACATCAAAACAGTATGGTACTAATCAACAAAACAAACAAACAAGCAAAATATAACCAGAGACATTGAAATTAAGAACAATCTGACAGTAATTAGAGGGGAAGTGGGAGGGGAAAATTGGGGGTTAAAAGGGGGAGGGTTTTCAAGGAACAATTTATAAAGGATTCATGGACAAAACCAAGGGGGAGTGGAATCAGGGGAGGGAGCTGGGGATGGGTGGGGTTAGGGGGTGGAGGAGGGTAAATGCAGACAACTGTACTTGAACAACAATAAAACAAATAAATAAATAAAATTTATAATGCACAAGAAAAACCAAAACCCAGTATGGTATTGTCATTAGGGTAGACACAAAGCTCAACAGAATAGAATAAAGAGGTCAGAAATAAACCAATGTATCTATGGCTATCCAAGTTCATTAAATGGAGAATGAATAGTCTCTTCAACACGTGTTGCTGTGACAATTGGATTTCCATGTGCAAAATAATTAAGTAGGACTCCTACATCAAACCATATAAAAATTGATTTAGAAAGGATCAGCAACCTAAATATTAAAGCTAATACCATGAATCTCTTACAAGAAAATACAAGGATAAACTGTCATGACCTTGAATTTGGCAATGGATTCTTAGACATGACACCAAAAGTATGAGCAGAAACAACAAATAGATTGCTTAGACTTCATCAGAGTTAAATACTTGTGCATCAATTACATTATCAAAGAAGTGGAAAGACAACCTACAGAATGGGAGAAGATATTTGAAATCATATCTCTAACAAGGGTTTAATGTCCAGAATTTATAAAGTACTCTTACCACTCAACAAAAAAAGATAACCCAATTTAAATATGGACAAAGGATTCAATAATCATTTCCCCAATAAGATATATAAATGGTCAATAAGCATATAAGAAGATGCTCAACATCTTTAGTCACTAGGGAAATACTAATCAAAACCATAATGAGGTTGGTAAACATGGCTCACCTCCTCACACACCACATTAAAATTACAGCTAAACTACAGAACAATCATCACTCTGAACTGTCATAAATCAAGCTGAGTGGAAGTCCAGCAACTATGCAATTAAAGAAACCACATCCATCCACACTGGTAGGAGGGGTGGAGATGTGGAGAACCAAAATTGGCTGCGCCCATAACCATGTGTGGTGGATAACAATGCAGGAGGGATATCTTAAGAGCAAGGAGTCCCAGCCCCACACCAGGCCCCTCAGCCCAGGGAATGTGCCAGGAAAATAAGTCCCCATAACTTCAGGACACAAAAGCCAGCAGGAGATTAAGTTGTTGGAAGAAATTCCCAGAGTCCCAAGCAGTTCCCTTTAGAGAGCCTAGACACAGACTTATTCAGACTCACTCCCACTGAGCTCCAGCTGTGGGGAAGCAGCTTGAAAGGCACCAGTGACATACAGAGAGGAACTGAAGTGTCTGGCATCAAGGTGAGAGCTGGGGGACAGCTTTGTCCCAGACAGAAAGGCAGGCAGAGGCCACTGTCCCTTTTATGACCCTACCCCCACAGAGTCACAGAACTGGCAGGTGGGTGCCACATCTAAGACTCCATCAACCTGGCTAACACTGTTTGTCCTGCCTTGGAGATCCCCTAGGCACTGCCCCACTCAAATTACAAGCCTACTCAAGCTGTTAACAGTGAGACTTTCCATGTGAATGACTAGTCTTGACTTGTTCTTCACAACTTCCTAAATTCTCTCAAATAAGCAACAGCCAGCCTCAGTGAGCACCCATCCCTCGTACTTCATGCTAAGTGGGCCCAGGCCCTGCACTAGTAGCAGTGAGCCTAGGTTCACAGCTAGGCTTTGCCTGGGAACTTCCAAACCCAGCTATCTCAGATTGCTTTATAGCTCAGGCAGGGTGGCCTCAGGCAGAACACAGGTAGGGGCACACCTTGGTGTGCACCACCTGAGAAACCCCAGGACCTGTGCACCCATTGAACAGCTACTGACCACGTTGGAGCTCTACAACCCTGTCCCCATACAGCTTATCCTGCATGGAGGGCAGAGATTGGTGGTCAGTGGTCACAGCCAGTCCTTGCAGCTGACTGGCCTGGGTATATCCTTCCCATTGATCTACCAACAACAATAAAGGCTCAATTACAAGAGGAGAGTGTAAGCCCAAAGGGAGGGTGCACATTGAGTGCCCAGCTTAGGTGATAGAGGAGGCTGTGCTACTGGACCCTACAGGTCAGTTACTAAATTAAGCCATGCTACTAAGACGGAGTCATAGTAGCTCTAGCTAATGCTAGAAACAAACACAGAGAGGCTGCCAAAATGAGGAGACAAAGAAACATGGCCCATATGAAAGAACAGATCAAAACTCCAGAAAAATAACTAAACAAAATGGAGATAAGTAATCTATCAGATGCACAGTTCATAACACTGGTTATACAGATGCTCAAGGAACATAGTGAGGAACTCAACAGCATAAAACAAATCCAGTCCTGAAACAAAGGAAAAACTAATTGAAATAAAGAACAATTTATAGATAGACAACAGTAGAGTGGATGAAGCCAAGAATCAAATCAATGATTTGGAACATGAGGAGGCAAAAAAACAACCAATCAGAGCAACAACAAAAAAATAGAATTACAAAAAAACAAAAACAAAAAACGAGAATAGTGTGAGGAGCCTCTGGGACAACTTCAAGTATTCCAACATTCACATCATAGGAAGGCCAGAAAGAGAAGAGAAACAGCAAGAAACTAGAAATCTATTTGAAAAAATAATGAAAGAAAACTTCCCTAATTTGGTGAAGGAAATAAACATACAAGTCCTGTAAGCACAGAGAGTTCCAAACAAGTGGGCAAAGAGGCCCACTCCAAGACACATCATCACTAAAATGCCAAAGGTTAAAAATAAAGCATCTTAAAGGCAGCAAGAGAAAAGAAGTTAGATACCTACAGGGGAGTTCCCATAAGACTGTCAGCTGATTTCTCAAAAGAAACTTTGCAGGCTGAAAGGGATTAGCAAGAAATATTCAAAGTCATGGAAAGCAGGGGTCTACAGCCAGGATTGCTCTACCCAGATAGGCTATCATTTAGAGTCAAAAGGCAGTAAAGAGATTCCTTGAGAAGTTCATCATCACCAAACCATTATATGAAATGTTAAAGGGACTTATTTAAGAAGAAGATCAAAACTATGAATGATAAAATGGCAATAAATGCAAATCTATCAACAATTGATTCTAAAAAACAAACTAAGCAAACAAGAAGAACAGGGACAGAATGATGGATATGGAGAGTATTTTAATGGTTTCCAGATGGAAGGGAGATTTGGTGAATGGGTGAAGAGGTGAGGGGATTAAGAAGTACAAACAGGTAGTTATAGAATAGCCACAGGGATGTAAAGTGCAACATAGGAAATGGAGTAGCCAAAGAATGCATGATTGATGGACATATATTAAGGTGGCAGGATTATCAGAGGGAATGGGGGGTGCTGGGTGGATGGGGAAAATAAGAAAGAATCAGGACAACTGTCATAGCATAATCAATACAATATAATTTAAAAAGAAAAAATATTTGACATAGGAGGCAAGAGCATAAAATGGACTAAAAAGAATCTCTTCAGCCCTGGATGGTGTGGCTCAGTGGATTGAGTGCTGGCATGTGAACCTAGAGGTCACCAGTTCGTTTCCCAGTTAAGGCACGTACTTGGGTTGAAGGCCAGGTTCCTAGTTTGGCAACATCTGAGAGGCAACTGATTGATGTACTCGCATTGTTGTTTCTCTTCCTCTTTTCCTCCCTCCCTTCTCCTCTCTCTCTAAAAGTAAATAAATAAAATCTAAAAAAAAAAGGGAGTCTTTTCAATAAATGGTGTTGGGAAAATTAGACAGGCACATTTCTACTTATATCTTTATTATATTTTTCCTTTTGCTTCTATTGAGTATATTTTGCTCTTCTTTTTCTTATTTCTTAAGATGTATGCTTAGGTTATTGATACAGGACCCTTTTTCTTCTTTCCTAACATTAAGAACTGAATACTACAAATTTCCCTCTAAGCACTTCTTTAGATGTATCTCATAAATTTTTGTATGTTGTGTTTTCATTTTCTTTTAGTTCAAAGTAGTTTCTATTCTTTCTCAAGATTTCCTGTTTTACCTATGGATTATTTATAGGTTGTTTAATTTCCAAGTGTGTAGTGGCTTTTCTATTGATTGCTAGTTTCATTCAATTGTGGTTAGAGAACACATTTCAATTCTTTTAAATTTGTTAGGACAAAGAATACAGTCTATTTCAGTGAATGTTCTATGTATAATTGACAATGTGCTGTTGATGGATGAAGTGATAGGTACCAACTAGGTATAGCTGGCTGATGATATTTTTGCTTATTCCATCTCTTTGCTTATTTTCTGTCTCTAGTTCTGTGTCTGAGATTAATCATTTCTGATTTGAAATGCATAGTCATTTGAAATGTTCTCCCTTTATAGACAACATATTATTTTCCTTTGGCTGCTTCCAAATTTTTATCTTTATTTTTCAATAGTTTCATTAGATAGATTCACTGTGATATATCTAGGTGTGAATTGCAGTTTATGTTGCTTGGGTTTGAATGTATAGGTTTATCTCTCTCACCAAATTTGGAAAGTTTTTAGTCATTATTTCTCCAAATACTTTCAGCAATGCACTCATTCTCCTCTCCTTTTAGGATTCTAATAACACCAATATCTTAGACCTTTCATTTATGTGCCTGAGGTCCTTGAGGCTATGTTTACTTTTAAGAATCTTTTTCTCTTCATCTATCAATACCATCAAATTCACTGATTCGTTGCTGTGTCTTCTCCATTCTGCTTCTGAGATCGTACTTTTATTATTGTATTTTGCAGTCCTAAAATTTTTCATTTTTTTATATCTTCCATTCATTTACTGAGATTTTTTTACTTTTCCATTGTTTTCCAGAATATTTATGATTGATCATTGGAGAATTGCTTAAAAGACTGTATTTATTTATTTTTAGAGAGAGAAGAAGGGAGGGAGAAAGAGAGGGAGAGAAACATTGATGTGAGAGAGATACATCGATCGATTGCCTCTCATACACCCGCAACCCGGGAGCTGGATGGCAACCCAGGCATGTGACCTGACTGGGAATCAAACCAGAGACATTTTTGTTCACAGGCCAGCACTCAATCCACTGAGCCACACCAGCCAGGGCAGAATTTTTTACAATAGGTACTATAAAGTCCTTGTCAGATCATTCCAACATCTGTATCATCTTGGTATTAGCATCTCTTGATTTTTTTCCTCATGCAAGTTAAGATCTGGTTCTTGAATGCCAAGTAGTTTTAGATTGTTTTCTGGCTAGTTTGAATATTATGTTATGAAACTCTGGGTCTTATTTAAATTCAACGGAGAATGTTGTTATTTTTGTTTTAGCAAGTAGTCATCCTGGTTAAGGTCACAAATTCTAACATGCTATCGGTGTGGTTTCCATGTCACTTCACTTTTCAAAGACTTTGCAGTGTTGTTTGGATCTGTCTTCTGCATATGCTACTCAGTGGCCAGTCTGTGACCTGAGGAGAAGTTTATCTTTTAGTTTAGTTCTTGAAGTTTTTGTAGGTTGATTGAGACCAGATCTACATGTCTGCAGTCCAGGAGTTAATGAATAACTTTACAATATGGTTTTCCTACACTCTACTTTCTCCCTTGCCATATTCTCCCCAGTACTTTCTGCTTTGATGGACCTTCTATTTTCAGTCTGCAAACAGAAAGCTGGGGCTTTAATTCCCCCCACCTGGTCACATATTTTTACATGTCCACCCACGTCTGGAGCCAAGAGCTGGTAGGACAGAAAGGGAAAGAAAGCAAAAGAGTTTTGTACCAACCTTTTGGGACCACAGTGTCCTCTCCAACCTTTTGGAGAGGAAGGTTTTGGCTATTGCAGACTCTATTTGTTGTCACTGCAGGATTACTTGCAGGATGAATTGCCAGAGAAAAGAGAAAAGAAAGAATAGGGGGACTTCCGGTCAAGATGGAGGCATAGGTAGACATACTGTGCCTCCTCACGCAACCAAAAGAGGGACAACTACAATTTAAAAACAAAAACAACCAGAACTGACAGAAAATTGAACTACATGGAAGTCTGACAACCAAGGAGTTAAAGAAGACACATTCATCCAGACCGGTAGGCGGGGTGGAGCCAGGTGGAGAGGGCTCGCAGCAAGGTAGTTTGTGGAGCAGGGCAGGCAATGCCACAGCTGGCTGACCCGGATCCAGCAGGGTCCAGGCTGGTGGAGCGGGCAGTCCCGCATGTGCGTACAGATAAACTGGGAGAAAAAGCTGGGGAGCGAAACAGACCACAAAATCAAGGGTTCCATCTTGGGGAAATAAAGCCTAAAACCACTGATTGAAAATACTTGTGGGGGTTGAGGCAGCAATGAGAGGAACTCCTAGCTTCACAGGGGAGTTCATTGGAGACTCACAGGGTCCCAGAACGTACACAAGCCCACCCAACCTGGAATCAGCACAGAAGGGCCCAATTTGCTTGTGGGTAGTGGGGGAAGTGACTGAAAGCTGGCAGAGAGCAGAGCAAGTGCCACTGTTCCCTCTCAGACCCCTTCCCCAAAGACAGCATCACAACGCAGTGATGCAGGTTACCCTGCCCTGGTGAACACCTAAGGCTCTGCCCCTATACGTAACAAGTGCACTGAGGAAAAAAATGGCCCAAATGAAAGAGCAGATCAAAACACCAGAGAAAATACAGCTAAGCCACAAAGAGCCAACCTGTCAATGCACAGTTCAAAACAGTGGTAATTAGGATGCTCACAGAATTGGCTGAATTTGATCACAAATTAGATGAAAAAATGAGACTACACTAAGCAAAACAAAGGGAAATGTGCAGGGAACCAATAGTGATGAGAAGGAAACTGGGACTCAAATCAATGGTATGGACCAGAAAGAAGAAAAAAATATTCAAGCAGAAAAGAATGAAGAAGCAAGAATTCAAAAACATGAGGAGAGGCTTAAGAACCTCCAGGACAGCTTTAAACGTTCCAACATCCGAATTATAGGTATACCAGAAGAAGAGGAAGAGCAACCAATTGAAAACTTATTTGAACAGATAATGAAAGAGAACTTCCCCAAACTGGCAAAGGAAATAGACTTCCAGGAAGTCCAAGAAGCTCAGAGAGTCCCAAAGAAGTTCAACCCGAAGAGGAACACACCAAGGCACATCATAATTACAAAACTTTCATTTAGAATGGAAGGGCAGATAAAGTGCTCCCCAGATAAGGTCAAGTTCAAGGAGTTCATCATCACCCAGCCTTTATTATATGAAATGTTAAAGTGATTTATATAAGACATGGAGGGTTATCAACAGGGGAGCGGGAGGGGGAGAGAAGGGGAAAAGGTGCAGAGAATAAGTAGCATAAATGGTAGGTAGAAAACAGACAGGGGGAGGTTAAGAATAGTATAGAAAATGTAGAAGCCAAAGACCTTATGCATATCATCCATGGACAAGAACTAAAGGGGGAGGGGAGTTGGGGGGGATGTGGGGTGGAGGGGAATAAAAGGGAGAAAATGGGACAACTGTAAAAAAAAAAAAGCACCTTTTTCACAGCCATCTGTATCTCTTACTAGGTAAAGTGTCATTAATTCTTCTGTTAGTTAAAAAAGAAGAAGAAGAAGAAGAAGAAGAAGTCAGCATAGCCCTGGCCAGTTGGATCAGTTGGTTGGAACATTGTCCTGTACACCAAAAGCTTGTGGGTTTAATCTCAGGGCACATGCCTAAGTTTAGGGTTCGATCCCCGATTGGGACACATACAAGAGGCAACTGATGTTTCTCTCTCACATCAATGTCTGTCTGTCTGTCTCTTTACCCTTCCCCTCTTCTCTCTCTAAAATCAATAAATCTATTGTTGGATGAGGATTAAAAAAAAGTCATTGTAGAGGTTACTGTTAGCATGGGCACGCGGGACTTCCTGGGGTTGCTGGTCGTGTTCTCTTTTTTGATCTTTGCACAAGTTAAATTGGTGTGTTCACTATGTGACCTGTTATTTGTACACTTTTCTATAAGTATGATGTCAAATGTTAACAAGATCCACAGGAAAGCTCATACATGGATGTTCGTAGCAGCTTTATTCATAATTGCCAACACTGGAAGTTGGTTCAGTTGGTGATGGATAAACTGTTCTATATCTAGACAATGAAATATTATTTGGTGCCAAAAAGCCATGAAAGATGTGGAGGAACCTTAAATGCACATGACTATGTGAAAGAAGCTAATCTGAAAAAATACATATTGTATGAGTCAAACTATCTGACATTCTGGAAAAGGCAAAACTAGAGAGACAGTAAAAAGAACAGTGGTGTCAGGGGTTGGAGGAAAGAAGAGATGAATAGGAGAAGCACAAAGAATTTTTAGGGCAGTGAAACTATTCTGTATGATATTGGGTTGGCCAAAAAGTTTGTTTGGTTTTTCCTATAAGATGGCTCTAGTAGAATTTAGTTGTCTTTAACTTCATTCTAAACAATTTTCTTAGATTGTGGTGTGAGGGCTATCATATCAGAGTGCATTTTAAAAAAACTTTTCAAAATTGATGAATTTTTGTGCAGCCATTTTAATACTGAAGATGGAATAAAATATGCAACATTTTTGGCATATTATGCTTCATTAGTTCAAGAAAGGTAAAAGCACAACTGAAATGCAGAAAAAAGATTTCTGCTGTATATGGAGAAGGTGCTGTGATTGATCAAACATGTCAAAAGTGGTTTGCCAAGTTTGGTTTTGTGCTGGAGATTTCTCACTGGACAATGCTCCATGATTGGGTAGACCAATTGAAGTTAATAGCGATCAAATTGAGACATTAATAGAAAACAATCAACATTATACCATGCAGGAGATAGCTGACATACTCAAAATATCCAAATCAATGAAGTTATTGGTGAAAATGAAAAATGTGCCTTTTACTTTACGGAATAAACTAAACAGGCTTTTTGGCCAACCCAATACTATAATGGTGAATTTATGTCATACATTTGTGCAAATGCACAGAAAGTACACCACGAAGAGTGGACCATAATCCATTGCCTTTGGATGATGATGTGTCAGTGTGGGTTCATCTGTTGTCACAAAAGAATCACTCTGGTGGGGGATGTTGATAGTGGGGGACAAGGGGTGTAGGAAATCTTTGTACCTCCCACTCAGTTTTGCTACGAACCTAAAACTGCTCTAAAAAATAAAATCTATTTTTAAGAAAAAAAAAGAAAGAATAGGGGATTTCACACTCACCCTGAGCATTCGGAATCCCCATTATTGACATTCAATGCAGGCTTCTCCTGGGGATGTTTCTGTCTTCAGCCTATGCCTGCTCTAGGATTTGGGGCTGTGCTGAGCTTAGCCTTGGAGTGCTGGAGGGGAACAAAACGGTAAACTCATTGCCAGGTCTGTGGTACTTTTAATTCTGGTATTTTTCCCCAATTCGTTTGCTACAGTATATTTTATTGTCCTGCAAATACTTCTCTAAGCATTTTACCAAGCTTTAAAAATGCATTTAGTGGAAGAGACAGGGTGGATTGTGCTTATTTTGTCTAATCCAGAACAATAAAACCAAACAAAATTTCATATTCAGATGTTTTACTGTAGAGTTCTGCCAAAAAATCAAAGAACAAATAATTTAATTATTAATTGGGTTAATATAGAATACACAGAAAGGATGCACTCCCTAACTCGTTTTTGAGATTGTTTTTCATTAAAATCTCACAACGACAGGAGTAGAAAATTACAGGTTAATTTGACTCATCAACATAAATGTAAAACTTTAAAACCAATGATTAACAAACAGAATTCATCAGGATATAAAAAAGATAATACATAATGGCCAAAGTAGGTTTCCCAGGAATGCAAGGCTAGTTTAAAATCAGGAAAGCAGACCCAAGATGGCAGGGGAGTAAGTGGAAGCTACACTAACCTCCTTCCAGTACCAAACTGAAATTATAACTAAATTATAGAAAAATCATTCCGAATAACCAACTGAACACTAGCTGGAGAGAAGCCTAATAACCATGGACAGATGGAAGAAGCCACATCACCACAATGAGACTGTTAGGGAGTGTGGAGGAGGAGGTGCGAGAGGGCTGGCTGGGCTCCCAAGGGCAGCAGCTGAAGTGCTGGGAGGATATTTCAGTGGCCAGGGAGGTTTCCCCTGAGAAGTGTGGGGTCTAAATCCCAAGCTGGGCTCCCCAGCCAACAACACCAGAACCAGGAAAGGAACCTGAAGAACATATAGCTGTGAAAAGAAGCAGGGTTTCTGTCCAACAGGGAGAGACAGCTGGAGATGCAGAGAGCCTCTTAAAGGGCCAACACACAAAATTCTGTTTGTGGCCACTACCCTGAGCTCTGGCAGAGACATATGAGGAGAGTCTGGGGCTGGTGACTCTGTGGAGAGAACTGAAAGAGCACTCGCCAGGATCCCTGTGTTGTCATTGCCATACTGCAGAAGCCATCTCTTGCAGGCAGGGCACTCTTCTCTGAATGTCATCAGCCTGAAGGGAAGCAATAGCCATGTCCTCAGCAATTACTCTGCCCCACCCTGTAGTGCTTAAGCCCTGCTGCAGAGGACTACAACAGGAAGATATTCACTGATTAAACCTACAGAAAGTCTGCAGGCAGAGGTGGACCACTGGGAGCTCTGAGTCTTCAGCTGACCCTCCCCCAGGCCTGGTACTGATAAAAGCCAGCCTTGGCGTGCAGCCTGGTTTTTTGTGCACACGCCTAGCCCCAGCAGAGGAACCCACAGCCCATGGATTGCTAATTGCTCCAAACAGGTCGCTCAGGGCCAGTCATTGGCAGGGTTTGACTTAGGACTGCAACAGAGTCTTGCAGATCTATTTATTTCATAGGCACAAACACAAAGAGGCCGCCAAAAGGGAAAACAAAGAAAAAGCTGCAAATGAAAGAACAAGAGAATTTTCCAAAAGAAGAACTGGATGAAATGGATGCAAGCAATTTATCAGATAGAGTTTACAGTAGTGATTATAAGGATACTCAACAGCATGAAAAAAGACATAGAAACTACAAAAAAGGATCAATCAGAAATAAAGAACACATTATCTGAAATAAATAATACATTGGAAGGAATAAACAAAGGAGTAGGTTAGATGAAACAGAGGATCAAATCAGTGATTTGGAAAACGATATTAAAAAAAAAAAACCACCCATGCAGAGCAGCAAAAAGAAAAAAGAATTTTTAAAAATAAAGAGAGTTTAAAAAACATTTGGGACAACATGGAGCATACCAACCTCTGCACCATGGGAATACCAGAAGGAAAAGAGAGTGAGCAAGGGATTGAGAACCTATTTGAAGAAATAATGACTGAAATCTTTCCTGATCTGGTGAAGGAAAAAGACACAAAAATACAGGAAGCTCAGAGAGTTCCAAACAAATTGGACCCAAAGAGGCCTACACCAATACACATCATAATCAAAATGGCAAGACCTAAAGAGAAGGTGAGTAAAGGAAATTCATGCATCCCACCATGGGAATTACAGCTCTAATGTTTCTTGTCTAAGGGAGCACAGACTCTCGTGGAACACGAGACGGCAAGCAGGACCCACGTGTGTGACAGTGGAATTTCCTATGGGTAAATCAGGATGGCATATTTCTTAAATTTAAAACTTGCTCTTGCTAAAACCTCTCTCTCCCTGAATCAAAAGAACCTATGCTAATGCATGTCTAGCTTCCTCAGACCTGAGTTCAACCCAAGCCTATTATCTTTCCATTTGCATATCTATCCTCTTGATTCGCTATCTTGGGCGTCTACCACCTAATGTAAATCTACAATCCATGCATAGTTAATGAAGACCATTCAGATATAAAGTGCCCGAGAAACAGCAATAAAAAGCTGGTCGACACTCGGCTTGGGGTCTCTCCAAGATGATAATGGAAGGGACACGTGGTCCTGGAATTTCTAGTCCAGTATATTACATGTAAATTTATTTACAGGCTGCCATGGCATATGAATCCTCCTGGACAGAATTTGTGACAGGAGAGAATCCTAAAAGCTGAAAGAGAAAAGCAGGTAGTTACCGACAAGGGAGCACCAATTAGATTGTCATCTGATTTTTCAACAGAAACATTTCAGTCCAGAAAGGAGTGGCATGAAAAATTCAAAGTGCTGAAAAGCAAGGATCTATAACCAAGGCTACTTTATCCAGCAAAACTACCATTTAAAATCAAAGGAGAAATAAGAAGCTTCCCAGAAAAAAAAAAGCTAAAGGGGTTTGTTAACACCAAACCAGTACTACGACAAATGTTAAAGGGCTTGCTTTAAGAAGAAAAGAAAGAGAAAGGGAAAAAAACATAGGAAAAGAGTTTAACAATAAAATGGCACTAAATACACATCTATCAATAGCACCTTAAATGTAAATACTTAAATGCTTCAACCAAAAAACATAGAGTAGTGAATGGACAAGAACACAAGGCCCATATGTTACAGAGCAAGGGCTGGAGACACCCAACGATACCCCAACCCCGCACCGGGTTCGTTATGCTCACTGCCAATGGAAAGACGTCGCTCAATGCCAGAGACTGGTGAAAAGGAAAGGAATTATTTATTTACAAGTTATACAGGCTTGGAGTAATGACTTAAGGTCTCCTTTAAGATACTAGAGTTCTTTGGAATACCTGTTCTCTAGAGTACCCACAAATATACACAGTCCTTCCTTCTCCCCTCTGCCTAGTCCAGGGTACCGTATCTCAGGGAAAGAAGTAGAAGTCCGTGATTCAGGCAGTCCTCGGTTCCAACACCATCCACTCTGTTGCCACCGCGATCTCCAGTTAATCCAGAACCATGTGGCACCTTCTCATGGCCCACCAGCAAGAGTCCTTTCACCCCTTTTCTTCCAGGCAAAGTCTCTCCTGCTTCCTAGGCCATGTGGCAAAAGGAGCCACCCAAAGCCACGTGGTCCTCTCTCTGTCTCTCAGGCCGAGGGGTCCCCACTCCTCCAAAGCCTGGTGGTCCAAAAAAAGAGCATCATGGCTGCTGTGCCTGGGTTTAAATACCTGCGCCAATCTTCCTCTGCAGCCCCATTTCCAACTCCTCCTTCAATCAGCTACACCTGCCAGCACTTCATATTCTTCTAGCTGTATTGGGCTGCCATGTTAACTGTGGGCAGGAGTGGCCTCATGGCACAGAGCCAATCATCTCCAAGCTCTCATGCAGGCGCTGTGTCTAGGGGGAGTTGCCTCCTAGTTATATCTTGGGTGGCAGTCACTTCCATCCCACTGGCTCAAAGCATGGCTGCAGCTATTTAACATATCTATGAAACCAGTTAAAGGCTATAGATATGTTAAATGACCATGCCAGAGGTTATCTACAAAGCTGCTGCTATACAAAACAGCTCTGCATGGCCCTGCTACAGGAGTCCTATCCCCCGCCAGTTCAGACTTGTGGGGGTGAGGACATCCTATATATATTTTTCTAATATTTCCTGGACACCTTGAGTTCTGGACCCCATTACAAATCCCCATTTGGGCCCACTTCTTGGCTGCGCCCTGTTACACATATATATGCTGCCTCCAAGGATCCACCTAAGATAGAAAGATACACAAGGACTAAAAGTAATGGGTTGGAAAAAGATATTTCAGACAAATAGGAAAGGAAAAAAAAGCTGGGGTTGCAATACTTATATACAACAAAACAGACTTTAAAACCAAGGCTACATTGTCCCCTCCCCCCTCTCCCCTGGGGAGGGGACAATGGGGAGAAGGGTTTTCAGGAATCACTGTAGAGGACACATGGACAGAACTAAAGGGGAGGAGGGAGGCTAGGGGGGAGGGGGGCTGGAGGGGAAGGGAGGAGGGGAGGGGAGAGGATGCAAATAACTGTAATTGAACAAAAATAAAATAAAATTAAAACAAATAAAAAATAAAAAATAAAACCAAGGCTACAGTAAGAGACAAAAAAAGGCACTACATAATGATAAAGGGAACAATCCAAAAAGAGGATATAGCCCTAGTAAACATTTATGCACCCAACATAGGAGCACCTAAATATGTAAAACAAATCCTCATGGATATAAAGGGAGAGATTGACAGAAATACAGTCATAGTCAGGGATTTTTATGCCCCTTTGACTTGAATGAATCGATCTTCCAGACAGAAAATCAACAAGGAGACAGCGGCCCTAAACAATACACTAGATCAAATGAACTTAATGATATTTTCAGTGTTTCACCCCAGAGCAGTAGAATATACATACTTTTCAAATGCACATAGAATGTTTTCTAGGATAGACTGCATGTTAGGACACGAAACAAGTCTCAATAAATTTAAGAAGATTGAAATAATATAAAGCATTGTCTTAGACCACAATGCTATGAAACTAGGAATCAATTGCAAGAGGAACACTGAGAAATAGACAAAGATATGGAAGCTAAATAACATGTTACTAAACAATGAAAGGGTCAACAAAGATATCAAGGAAGAAATAAAAAGATACCTTCAAACAAATGGAAATGAGAACATAACCATCCAGAATCTGTGGGACACAGGGAAAGCAATGCTAAAAGGGAAATTCATAGTATTCCAGGCCTATCTCAAAAAACAAGACAAAGCTCCAATAAACAATCTAACTTTACATTTAAAAGGACTCAGAAAAGAACAATAAACAAAGCCCAAAGTGAGTTGAAGGAAGAAAATAATAAAGCACAGAGCAGAAATAAACAAAATAGAGTCTAAAAAATAATACAAATGATAAATGAATCCAATAGCTGGTTCTATGAAAAGAAAAACAATATTGACAAACCTTTAACCAGACTAACCAAGAAAAAAAGAGAGGACACAAATAAACAAAATCCGAAGTAAAGGAAGGGAAATAATATCTGACACCAAACAAATATAAAGGATTGTAAGAAAACATTATGAACAATTATATGTCAACAAACTGGACAACCTGCATGAAATGGATAAATTCCTAGAAACATACAGTCTTCAAAAAATAAATCAGGAAGGATCAGAGAATCTGGATAGACAGATTACACCCAGTAAGACTGAAGCAGTAATCAAAAAACTCCCCAAAACCAAAAGCCCTGAAACAGACGGCTTCACAGGTGAATTTTACCAAACATTCAAAGAAGATCTAACACCTCTCCTTCTCAAACTCTCTTACAAAATTCAGGAGGAGGGAAGGCTCTGAACTCATTTTATGAAGCCAGCATTATAATAATTCCAAAACCAGATAAAGATACTACAAAAAAAGAAAATACAGGCCAATATCCCTGATGAACATAGATGCTAAAATCCTCAACAAAATATTAGCAAATTGAACACAGCAATGGATCAAAATGATCATACAACATGATCAAGTGGGATTTTTTCTGGGAATGCAAGTTTGGTACAACATTCATAAATCAATACATATGATTCACAACATAAAATGAAGAATAACAATCACATGGTCATATCAGTAAGTGCAGAAAAAGCTTCTGATAAAATCTAACACCGATGTATGATAGTAACTCTCAGCAAAGTGAGAATAGAGGGAACATATCAAAACATAATAAAGGCCATATATGACAAACCACTGCCAGCATCATACTCAATGTGCACAAACTACAAGAATTCCCCTTAAGATTGGGAACAAGACAGGGATGTCTGCTTTTACCTATATTATTCAACATAGTACTGGAAGTCCTAGCAATCAGACAAGGAGAAGAAATAAAAGGCATCCAAATTGGAAAGGAAGAAGTAAAACTGTCTTTGTTTGCAGATGA
>PVJI01003684.1:0-120033 GCA_004026765.1 Micronycteris hirsuta | reverse complement strand
AAATGGTAGGTAGACAACAGACAAGGGGAGGTTAGAATAGTATAGGAAGTACAGGAGCAGAAGGACTTATGTGTATGACCTATGGACAAAACTAAAGGGTGGGGAAAGGGGGGGTAAGGGGGTGGGGGACAAAGAAGGGGGGGAAAGTGGGACAACTGTAACAACATAATCAATAAAATATAGTTAAAAAAACAAAAAATAAAATAAATAAATAAATATCCATAGAGTTTTTTGAGTGTGTGGAAGAGAAAGCAGGACTTCCCCATCAATTTGATTAAGCTATTTTCTTATTCAAAAACCTTCTATGGCACCAACATCCTGCAACAGTCGAGCCTGTTTTAAGGCCCCTCTGAACCCGAGGCTCCTGCAGCCACACCGTCCTCTGCAGGGCGCCCGGCCGCCCTTGTCCCACAGACTCTCCAATGTTACTTCCTCAGCCGGTGCGCTCCGTTTCCCAAATCCAGAGCAGCCCAAATGCTCTCTTTCCCTGAGAATCTCGCCCTTCTCAAAAGGATTCCTCTCCATAAAATGCCACACACGTGTATTTGGTTTCCATTTCACATTCTTCTCCGTTACTAAAATTAAAATTTTGTGAACATAGGATCCAATATATCCCATTTCTTCATAAAGTTAAAAAGTCTTGGCAAACTAGTGAGTGCATAGTAAATTGTTAATGCAGTTTTGTAATTTGTTGTCCTAATTTCCTGACTATTATTATGCACGTCAAATCCCGTGATGATAAATATGATTTCATTAGGAATGTTTTTGACAAACTTCTCAGAGCTTGATTAATGCTTATAATATTAAAGCTACATGGTCAAAAACTAAGCTACTTTATAAACTGTATTTGCAACAACTGCCATCCTTATAAGGATGATTTTGTACTCCTTTACCTTCAGGGAATTTGAACTTAAACTCTTCTACTTGCCACCATGTAAGTTAACGTGTCATACATAAATACAAGAAAACCTGGGGCACCACATGAAAAGGCCTAAAAGTAACCTCTTGTCCAAATTATAAGTCAGCCAGCAAGATTCCTCAGTCAGAGGAAAGAATAGACATGTATATTTTTATCTCTCTCAGGACCTGGGAATCTCAGTTCTCTTCCTTCTTTTACTCTCTAGTTTCACAATTCATCATTTAAAAGGAGTGGGTATAACAGAAAATCCAAAAGGGTTGTCTATTGTTTCCTTACCTCTTTCCCCAGCGAGTCCTGTGTGTGTCTCTGTGTGTGCCTCTGTGTGTGTGTGTGTGTGTGTGTGTGTGTGTGCGCGGTAGTGGCAGGTATATGAAATGAGAGTTTCTTCATTCTGGAAGAAACAGCCTTTTCAGAGCTCCTAGCAGGTACAGGTAACTGGCTGATCACTTGCCCTGCAGGAGAGGGGGGCAGAGAATACCTTACAGGGTATTTTCCACATGACTTGTGAAGTATCTGTCCTGAGAAGGCAGAGGTTCAAGGTCACACCATTTGAACAGCACAGGAAAGGAAACAGCTGTCTTTCATAGGTTTCTTGTAGAGTATAGAGATAAAATAAAATCCCCAGAAGCAAATTTAACCTGAGGGTCCAGTTCAAGTACTTTGCCTTAGGTTGGACTTAATGAGCAGGAAATGCATGTTCTGCCTGTTGAGCCGAGTTTTGAAAAGAGGAGTTATAAAAGGCTGGTCGGTCCCCAGCACATCTCCTTAGACGATAACTTGATATTCTCAACTGTAATAGTTACTCTTTTATTTGATATATTATTTCCAGGGAGGAATGCTTCAAATGTAACTGCAACTCAGATGTTAAATGAGAGCCCTCTCCATCCCAACTCTCCTTAAACCTTTATTGCAGCCAGAAGAAAGTTAATGTTCTTCTAAACATTTCTACTAATACTCAAAGGGCCAGGGTCCTCGCGCCCTCATCCACCCCGCAGCCACTAGCTAAGCCTCCCCCCACCCCAACCCCGCTTCCAACATCAGTTTTCATGTGACCCTCACCCTTCTCAATGATTTAAAACAGGTATATCCAATCCATTTACCTAACATTTTGAGAGTTCAGTCAACGTTCCCCTGAAGATTTTGGTGATGCCACAAAGCACAGACTGGTTTTCTATTACCTGCTCTGCACCCCCACTCTCCATCCCCATGGCCTCTGCCTCTCTCTCCGGAACTAAACAGACAGCTCCCCTTCCTTAGTGGTAAGTGCTTTCTGAGCACGGGCGTGCGCTTACACCCTGTTTCCAAGCAGGATATCCAAGTACTTCTTCCAAAGTCCGGCTTTCTCTGGCAGAAATTCTGGTAACTTTTCGCTAATGTGATGATAAAGCAACCCACTCCTAACGACACGTTGGTTGATAAAATCAGTAAAGAAGAAGAGAGTTGAAGAGAATGGGAACCTGAGCTTTCACAGAGGAGAAAACGAAGTAAAACTACCCACCCAGAGCCTGGAGAAGCTGTCATAGGGCCCCAAACACTGATGGCATACCCCCTGAAGCCAAATGCCACCTGCTTCTCAGTTTTACCCTCAGATGGCCCCAGTTAGAATCCTGAACTGTCTTGAATAAATTTTGTTAGTTTTGTTTTTTAGGGGGACCACTCCACCAGTCAGTACAAAGCCAGTGTATCTAACAACATTCTCAGCATTCAAGTAAAATAACAGAACTGTTTTTTCTAGTTGCTTCTGTTCATTGGTGACACCTCAAAGCCATTTACCACCCTGCCTCTACTTACCCAACTTCCGGCCTTAAATGCCCTGGTGCTTCACGACACTGGTCCCCCAATACCATGTGCTGTCTTGTGACCCCTTGCCTCCATGATGCTGCCCCTCAACCTGCTCTCACCTCTCCTCCTGCCCAGCCTCCACACCTGAAATTAGGTGTCACCTTTCCTGAGAAGTCTTTCCTCATCCCGCTGCCTTGCGTGGTTGACCTAGGTCACTTCAAATGATCTAACGACCTAGGTCATTTTTTTCTAGTTTTGTACTTTTCACACAGTAATCATTTGTTCATGAGTCCTTCTCTTCTGCTGGAGGGTGACCTTGAAAGCTTAGCTTGCATCTTACTCAGCTCCACGTCCCCAAGGCCAGATGCGACCTCTTCCACAGAAAGCCTATGATCAATGTTAACTTCACAGATTTCTCTCTTCTCCATAAGCTGATTGAAAGTGAACAGCATTTTCAACATTATATTTGTAAATCACTTTTAAATTATTACAGGTTTGTGAAAGGTGTATGAGAGTGAAAGCCTCACTCCAAGGACACACAGCTGCCCTAATCACAAATGCACACTCCCGCAGAGGGCAGCGACACTGAACCTAAGAGGCCGTATCCCAAAGGCAGCCTTCCATCCCTCACAGTCAACACCAGAGGTTATATCATTAGCATAAGCAATTTCAGTATTACATTTATATTGGAGAAAGAGTGATATTAAGACTTGTGAGAAAATGTCATTAAAACGGAGAAATAAGAGTTTTCTATCACACCCCCCCACTACCCCCAAATAACACTAATTTTGATAATCACCCATGGATAACAGTGCTTCTGTGGAAGTTCAGGAGTCCAGCAGAGACGTTCCAGCACACCATTGGAGCACAATAATAATGAGATTGGATACATTGAAGAAGATAAGAAGAATGGTTTCACTTTACTAATGTCATCCCTCCCCAAAGTGGCACAGTTCAGAGTCCGAAGCGACCTCTGCAGCCCATGATTTCTCCCACAGGGAAAGTGAGAGCATGTGAGTGAACACTCAACTTCCCCAGCTGTGCGGGATGCTGCCAACGAGTCCCAATTTTTTCTCACCCCATTCAGTATACTGAGGTGCACTGTGTGACGGGGGGGCGGGGGGGGCAGAAAACTGCTGGGAGAAGAGCAACCAGGGCTCTTGGAAGACATCAAATGGATGCAGACCCATTAGAAAGCCCATCCATAAACTACTGGCCCACAGGCACTCCCAACACTCCATACAACTTGCCCACAAACACATCCCCCACCCTGTGGCCAGCTCCCTGCGCACACCCTGGAAGACAATGAGAGTGAGTCTTTGCAGATGTCTAGTGAGCATGGGCAGAAGGCTGGCCCAACTCTCCAGGTTTGGGGAAAGCACACAAACTTGAGCATTCATCACCATCCTGGGGGGAGCAAACAGGTGACTCTCAGCAATTAGCCTGGCTTTGAAGGATCAAGAGAAGACATGAAATCTAAATAATTGTCTGCCAAAAGGGAACAAAAAGTATGGAGCAGGAGTGTCTATAGAAATTTGTAAAAGTGCTGATGGAAGGTATTTCTCTCTGAAAGCTTATTCCTAAACACTGGAGGAGGGGACTACTTCTTCAAATGCAAACACACACAAAAAAGCGAAGGCTTAAAGGAACATGAAAAATCAAGGGAACATAACACCAGGAAAGGAACACAATTTCGTAGTAACTGAACCCAAAGAAACAAAGATCTGTGATTTGCCTGATAAAGAATTCAAAACAGTTATTTTAAGGAAACTCAGTGAGCCACAAGTAACCGGAGAAAGACAATTCAACAAAATCAGGAAAAAAATACCCAAACAAAAAAGACATTTAACAGAGATATAGAAATCATAATAAATAAGTAAGTAAATAAATAAATAAATTCTTGAGCTGAAGAATACAATGAATGAAATGAAAAATGCAATAGAGGGCATCTACTAGCGACATAGTAGATCATCAGCGACATACTGGATCAAGCAGAAGAAAGAATTAGTGAAGCAGAAGGCAAACTATTTGAAGTTACACCGTCAGAGGGTAACAACAGCAACAGAATGGAGAAGGGTCAAGACTACATGAACTATGGAATGCCATCAAGAGAAACCACCTGGGCATTGTGAGAGTTCCAGGAGGAGGAGAGAGAGGGAAAGGGGCTAACAGGTTGTTGTAAAGCATAATGGCTGGGAACTTCCCAAACCTGAGAAAAGACTGGGTCATCCACATTCATGAAGCTCCTGAGATCCCCCCAAAATTTCAGCCTGAAAATGTCTTTTCCAAGGTATATTATAATCAAACCATCTTAAATTAATGATAAAGAGAATTTTAAAAGCAGCAAGAGAAATAAAATTCTTCACGTACAAGAAAACCCCATAAGGCAAAAAACACAATTCAGGAGACACTGCAATGATATATTCCAAGTGACAAAAGAAAAAACATCCAATTAAGAATACTTTACTAGGTAAAGTTTTTTATAGAAATGAAAGAGAAACAGACTTTCCCAGACAATCAAAAGTGGAGGGAGTTCACCCCACTATACCTGCCTCACGAAAAATGCAGAAAGGAGTTTATTCAAGGTAAAATGAAAGGAAACTAGAAAAACAAACACTCAAGAAAATAAAAAACACACTGGTAAAGGTAAGTATATGAGCAAATTCAGAATACTCTAATACCATAATCTGATTATGTGTTAATCACCAAACTCTAGCATAAAGGTTAAAGGATAGAGTATTAAAAATAACTACACCTACAATAATTTGCTAATGATACACAATATGAAAAGATGTAAATTGTGATGTTATTTGCTGGCCTAATTGCCCTTTTTGGAACCTCCAGTATACCTTGCTCTCTTCTTGACATTTTAAATTGTATAATAACAGTTAGACTATCTCCATTTCAATCCACCTGCTTAGGATACTCCCAACCAAACTGATGCTTGGGAATCATTAAAAAGGTGACTTTTAAAAGGCAGAGAATTAGGGAGCTGGGTGGAGGTCGGTAAATGGAAAAATTAATTGATGAATTAATTAATTAAAAAAATAAAAGGTTGAGAATTAGCTGCTAGACAATAACATTAGCGTGTAGTACCCCATGCCTGTGATGTCCTTCCCCACCCCACTACATCTGCAGGTTTGGAGGATCTGGCTAAATGGTCTCTTATGTAGCAAATAAGTGAGTGGCTGACCTCAGTCTAACCGAGTAGGAACCCTTGCAGAGTGCACCCCACACAGCAGCCAGGGCAAGTTGTGAGAAGAGACTGCCCTAGGCTCATGCTCACTGAGGGCACTGGCGTGGCCTCTCCTGTGTTCACTCTATGGTGCTCAGCAGGCTTAACATATTTAATAAGTGTTAGCATTCATAACAACTCTCCCATGTCTGATACCTGGGGAAAGATTAAGATCAGGAATGCAGTGATTTTAATCAATTATACAGGAAAGTAATTTCACTTCATAAGCCCCTTAAGCTCACATGAAACGGAAAGGTTCAGACTCAATGGACTCATTTGTAAAGCCTTGCTGTAACTTGAATGAAAAGCCATGATCATTTCATTCACAAGAAGGCTGGGTGAACTACGACCTCTTCAAGTTAAGCCCTAGGTTGCCATTGCCATTTTTAAGTTGGGATTTTTTGTTTGTTTGTTTTTTGTTTTTTTAGTTTTTGTTCACCTGGATATGCAGAAAAGAACTGTGAGAGTTTGTACCGGGGACACAGCCACACGGCCCATGTCACTACTGTGGATATTATGGAGTAACTTGATGGCAACCTAAGTGAGCCGGACATTCTGAGTTTTCATTTCCTCCTAAAATTATGTTGCTGATTTCTTCTGGATCTTGATTTTCTATATTTATGCTATTCAATAAGCCTCCATTCTATGGTTCAAAGGGGTTCCACAATGACCTTAGGCAATTTGATCAGGCACAACTTTTGGATTATTTATGACAGATAGTAATAGTTTCCCAAGTATCTGAGGTGAAAGTGGGTTAGCTATTCCCAAACAATTTTGTTACCCAATTATTAAGAAAATATAGAATTAAATATTCATGATCCTGGGTTAGTCAAAGCCACCTTAGATATGAAACCAAAAGCATAAGCAACAATAAGAAAAAAATAAATTGGACTTCATCAACACTCAAAGTTTTTGTGCTTCAAAGGATTCCATCAAGAAAGAGAAAAGACAACCCACAAAACAGGAGAAATATTTTCAAGTTTTCTATATGATATGGGATTTGTATCTAGGATATATAAAGAATGCTCACAACTTAATAAAAAAGTAAATAATCCAAAGTTTTAAAATGGAGATATGTTCTGAATAGACATTTCCCCAATGAAAATATACAAATGGCCAATAAGCATATGAAAAGATGCTCAACATCATTAGCCATCAGAAAAATGCAAAGCAACATGCAAAACATCACCTCACATCTTTTAGATCCAGTAACATTGTTTGGAAAACATTTTTATGCAAAAGGAATCATGCCTGATTAAAAAAAAAAAAAGCTCCTTTATTAAAATGAGGAGCCCTAGGAATTCTCTCACCATTGTTTCTAAGAAAACCACATATTTCGGGTCTTCAAATGTAACAGAATTATTCTATTTGACTTTTTTCAAAAACATCCTTAAATCAACAAATGCTGCATTAGTACAAAGCGATCTGAAAATTACATAAACACCATCAATCACATTGCTAATCACGCAAGAATACAATATGCTGACGGGTCACCCTTTGACATCGCATGGACTGCTGAGCAGCAGTTGATGCTGCTGCTACTGATTACCTCCATGTGTAACATTTGCTGTCTCTTCATGTGTTTGTTGACTTAGCTAGTTTCTCCAAGAATTTGGTGTACAATATGCAAATGGATGGGTCCTTAGCTGTTACAACCAAAAGGTCTAACCACCTACATTTCCTGTAACATTATCAGAAGGCAGAGATTGTGCTGTGTTTCTTTCAATTATATCTGCTTTCTTATATAACTGAAAATAAATCAGCCAGACTCAGAGACTATCATTCTTGGAAAGATGCACTTGACCATAATTTAAAGAAATAAAAACTCATGAGGTATTTAAGATGGCTGTAATCTTAACCAGAAATATTCACTATAAAATATACTCCCAAATTTCAGTACCAGAATTGAACTACATAACTCTACAATTAGGCCTTTAGATGACTTTGTATCAAAGTTGGTATCTTTCATATCTGCCCATGGCTTACTTCAATTATCTGATGCCTTTCTTGAAATGTTAACTATTGATAGAGAGAACCTTTTATATTTGGCCTGTCTTGTTTCCAAATTGCGGTTATGCTTACTCTGCCCACCTTACATCTAGACTGTCCCCCATGTCATCCTTTGTAGGCAAGAGATCAGCCATACAGGGAACCAGTCTGCATGGCAGTGGCGAATGTAACTCAGCCCTGGTTCAGAAAACCAACAGGCACAAGGTGGCACACAGGAGCCAGGCCCACAGATCCACTTTCCCACAGGGAACCAGGCCTGCATTGTACCTAGGCTGCTTTGAGGCTTGCTTTTGCTAAAACTTCCTCACCCTGAATTAAGGCAGCAAATATTTAATGCATATCTTTGAAGTAACTTCCTAAAGTCTGTGCTAAACCTCCCAAGGATGGAATGTAACCAGTTCAACCACTTGTCCCCTTGCATTTGCAACTTTTCTTTGTTATCCATAAGAAGTAATCAGCAATATCCTTTCCTTTGTTATCTGTAAAAGGTAATCACCTAAAGCAAATCTGTACATAATAAATGAGCACCTTCCTTGATGTAATTCCCCCAGAAAAGCAATAAAAGCCTGTCCAGGCAAGGGTCAGGGCCCTCTCTCACTCAGAGAGTGTCCATGCCGTCCCTTTTCTCCACAGGACTTCTGCCGTCTGTGTGAATTTGTTTGTTGCATCCACAACACACGGACCCCCCTGGTTGGAATCTGTATCACAGCTACACCTCATCTGGATTTTTGCTTGCACATATTTCCATAATGCTTATTTTCTTAGCAACTGAGTCTTTTTTCACTATATTGGAACTCTCAAGATGATACTAAATCACTTTTCTGTTAAGAGACTCAATATTACAAATGAATATAGGCTTTACTGAAATACAACTTTTTAAAATACATTTCTGTTCTCCAGCTCCATCCATAAAAGTATGATAAAGTTTTAACAAAAACTAGAAGTGGTAGGGGGTAATTTTTGTAGTTGAGGGAACAGTGAGCACTTCACCACAAAAGCAGGGAATAAATATAATCAACTTGAGGTGAGAGAGTCAGTGACTTGAGGTCATGAGCTCACTGAAAATAACTTGAAAATATTCAAGCCGGACTTTAAAGAATATACACAGTTAATAACACCATAAACAAGAACAATAACAAAAGATAACAAAATATTTGGAACAGATAACAGAAAAAAATTTTAACATCCTTGATACACAAAGAATTCTTACAAATCCAAAAGGAGAAGAATTGACTTTTGGGGAAAAAATGTGAATAGAATAATAAGGCAAAAAGAGATACATCTGTTTAATACTCATATAAAGATGTATTTAATCTTACTAGTAATCACAGGAATATACATTTAAATAATAGTTTTTTTTATTCTCAGACTGAGGATAGTAAAAAAAAAATTAAAAATCATACTATTGAAATTACTCTCAGTTCCTATTGCTACATGACAAATTCTCCCAAAGTTGGGCAACTAACACTATCCTGTAATTCTGCGTACAGATTCTGTGGGTCAGGAGTTTGGAAAAGCCACAGTGGTGCAGCTTGTTTCTTCTGTTCCATGATATCTGCAATATCAGCTGGTGAGACTCAAAAGCTGAAAGTGACTAGACAGCTAGAGGCAGGAGTCCCTTGAAGGAATCTGTATGCACATGGCTGGCAGTAGATGCTGGCTGTCAGCTCGGAACTCATCTGGGTCTGTTGTCCAGAGCATCTACCTGTGTCCACTCCATGTGGCTCAACATTGAGTCTCACTCTTCTTACATGGTGGCCTAGGCCTCCAAAGACAAGAGTCCCAAGGCAAGCAGGTAGAAGCCTGTCATCTTCTATGACCTCACCTTCAGAGTCACATAGTATCAAATCTTCTGAAGTTACAAACCTGCCCAGATTCAAGGGGAGGGAACAGACCCTGTTTCTTAGTGGGGAGAGTATCAAAGTCATATAGTATGAAGATCATGCGAGAGGAAGTTTCTGTTGAGGCCATCCTTAGAAGATAAAATCTGCCACAGAAAATAGTAGGAAAACACATCCTCTCAGAATGCTGAATGTAAACTACTGTCTTTCTGAGAGTTAACCTGGCCCCATAAACAGGGGCATTATAATGTTCCAACATTACTTGCAAAGTAAGTTTCCCTCCTAAATCATATTCTAACTGGGGAATGGACCAATGCATTTCACTTCTCAACTACATCAACTACACAGTCTTCTACTTGTAAAGGATTGAGGTTTCATAGCATCTTATTTAATGCAGATTTTTCTCCTGGAATGTTTTACCAAGTAAACACTGAACATCCAATTGAACAAGTAAGTGTTGAGTTCTTACTAAGTGCCAGGGTCTCTGCTAGGTGTTGATTAAACTGGACACTATGGGCTCTATCCTTGTTCTCAGGGGTTTAGATTCCACTGGAGAGGTGAATATTAAATACTTATACAATTATAATTACACCCTGTTAGAAGTACATTGAAAATAATATAAAGGAAAGTATGAGAGGATTTTCAGGCAGAATTACATTAGGGATAAAGGAACTGGTACTTAAACTGAGAATTTTAAGAATTATCAAAAATACTAGAAATTTACTATTTGAGGGGTAGGGAGCTATTCTAGGCAGTGGGGAGCATTTATCTAAAAGCCATGAACCAGGAAACAGGCAGGTATGTTAGACAAACATAAATGTGGCTGAAGTTCACCTGGTGTGCTTTCGGAATGAGGAGGACAAAAGCAGGAGGAAATCAGAGAGGGAGAGAGTGCCCAGCCCACCCACGGCCTTCTATCCACGTTAAAGATTTTATATCTTATTATCTGTGCATCAAGCCCTCTTGGAAGATTTTAAAGAACTAAAGTATTTTCCTTTTGGTTTTGTAAGAATTCTGTGTATCAAGCAATCATAGAAGGTTTTTAAGCAGGAGCACAACATGGTCTCATTTATGTGTATTTTCAAAACATTGTTTTGATTTTCCTCCAAAGGACAGAGATGGTGGAGTAGAGAAGGGGGAGACTAGCTACAAGTCATAGAGGAAATCCAGGCGAGAGGCGAGCATGGCTTAGGCTAGTGTGTTGACAGTGTAGATGAGTTAATATGTAATTTGGTTGGAAAACGAAATTTATTGGCTATCAAACCCAAAACTACAAATCTCCATACTACTTATAACCATATAAATGGATATAATCTTTCTAGAAGAGAACTTGACAATATATAGAAATCCTTAAAATTTCTTTTAGCTCTGACTGATGTGACTCAGTGTGTTGGGCATCACCCTGCAAACCGAAAGGTCACCTGTTGATTCCCAGTCAGGGCACATGCCTGGGTTGCAGGCCAGGTCCCCGGTTGGGGCGTGCAAGAGGCTATCAATTTATGTTTCTTCTCTCTCCCTTCCCCTCTCTCTAAAAATAAATAAGCAAGATCATTTTTTAAATATTCCCTTTAACTCAGCAATTCCACCTCTAGGCATTTACCATAAGGAATAATTGTGGATATGTGAAAGGAGTTAGCTCAAGGAATATTTAGAGCAATGTTATAAATAAGATTGAAAACTGTCAAAAAATTGTTGCTCAGATCTTGATTTCTAAATGTGATTTTCTTATAAGAGGAACTATGGCTGCTTGGAGAAATAGTTGATTCTGGGTCTTAGGCAGGGAAAATACAAGATAAGCATGGAGCGGAAAGTAAGGAAATACTCCAAAAACAACAGGAAAAAGGGAATATCAAAGAAACACAGGAGCCAAACTAAAAGATCTCCCAATGGCCAAAGCTAGAACATTTTTAATATAAATGTTTTATAATAAAAGTAATAATACCGTAATAGATTATAAGTCAAGTATAAAATAAATATACATAAGACTCCACTGATATAAATATATGATTGAATAAGTAAAGAGGGGGAAGAGGCAAATATTTCTTACAGAAGACTTCCAAATAATTTATGTAAATAACCCACCCCAGAAGATGGAACTCACTGTTTCCAACCCCTCTGCTCCATGATTCATGAGTGTGTGTTGGACTTAGTGACTTCCTACTGATAAAAAGAGAATGGAAATAGGGAGGAAAGAGAACTTTATACTGGAGAACCTGGTAAACCCCACCTTGGCTGAACTACCAAGGTTAACATTGCGAGGGATAAGGCATGTCCATACCGTGCACACACAGTAGGATACGAGAGGGGCACTTCACTTCTGTTACTCTTCTCCAAACCCATTATCCAGTCTAATCATAAAAAAAGACAAACCAAAATTTTAAAACATTCTGCAAAATACCTGACAGTTATCCCAAAATTGTCAAGATCCTGAAAAATAAGGAAAGAGACAAGGGAAGTGACTCAATACAACATGGTCCCCTGAACTAGAAAAAAGGTATAGTGGAAATGCTGGTGAAATCCTAATGAAGTCCAGAGTTTAATTAATAGTAATGTATTGTACACGCATGTCAGTTTCTGAGCTTTGATGCATACCATGGTTATGTTAGCAGTAGGGGAAACTGGTGACAGTAGTTGGGAAATCTCCGTGCTATTATTGTAACTTTTTGTAAACCTAAAGCATTCTAAAATGAAAGATCATTTAAAAACTAAAGTTGAAGCATGGTTGGAGCTGCAGGAATAATACCCCTGAAACGATTATAGAATTACTCGAGGAAGAGCACAGTTTTCCTAGCTGGTGATTTTCTACCCACATTGGTTTGCTGCCAGCATTTTATGCTGCTTTCTTATATATGCTTGCCTGGTGGTTATAATTTTCTTTTGAGACACTGGGAATTCCTGTAATTAAAAAAATGATTCTGTGAAATTTGTTTAAAGGATCATTACTGAAACATACTATGGTATAATCATAAAATGGAATACAGTTGTAAACTTAAAAATAATGTTGTAGACATGATAAAATATATCAATATATTGAGAACCATAAAGATTCTACCAAAAACTTGCTAGAACTAATAAATGGATTCGGTAGTAGCAGGATACAAAATTAATATTCAGAAACTGGTTGCATTTTTACACACCAATAATGAATTATTAGAAAAATAAATTAAGAAAACAATCCCACTTACAATTGCATAAAAAATAAAATACATAAGAATAAATTTAACCAAGGAGATAAAAGACCTGTACTTGGAAAATTATGAGACATTGAAGAAAAAAATTGAGAAAGATACAAATCAATGGAATCATATACTGTGCTCATGGATAGGAATACTTAACATCATTAAAATGTCTATACTACCCAAAACATTGTAATCCCTATAAAAATACCAAGGGCATTTTTCACAGAACTAGAACAAATAATCCTAAAATGTATATGGAACCACAAAAGATCCCCAGTAGCCAAAGCAATCTTGAGAAAGAAGAAAAAATTTTAGATATCACACTGCCTGATATCCAATTATACCACAAGGCTATAATAATTGAAACAGCATAGTACTGGCATGAAAACAGACACGTAGATCAATATAACAAATAGAGAACCCAGAAAGAAACAGAGACATATGACAAAGGAGGTATTAATACACAATGGGGTAAAGACAGTCTATTCAATAAATGGCGTTGGAAAAACGGGAAAGATGCATTAAAAAATGAAATAGACCACCTTCTTATACTATATACAACAACAAACTCAAAATGGATTCAAGACTTAAATGTAAGACTCAAAACCAAATACTCCTAGAAGAAAACATAGGCAGTAATCTCTCTGACATTTCTTAGCAATATTTTTTTCTGATATTTCTCCTCATGCAAGGAAAACAAAAGGAAAAATAAATGGTACTACATCAAACTAAAAAGTTCTTGCATAGCTAAAGAAAATATCAACAAAACAAAAGAAACTACTGAATGAGAGAAAATACTTGCCAATTATTCATCCAATAAGAGATCAGTAGCCAAAGTTTATACAGAATGCGGACAACACTAAAAAAAACCCTCTAATTTAAACATGTACAGAGGACCTGAATAGACTCTTCTCCAAAGAGGACATACAGATGGCGAAAAGACATATGAAATGATGCACATCACTAACCATCAGAAAAATGCCAATTAAAACCCCAATGAACTATCACCTCACACTTGTCAGAGTGGTATTTCCAATAAATCAATAAACAAGTGTTGGCAAGGATGTAGAGATAAGGGAACCCCATGCACTGTTGGGATTGCAGTGTGGTACAGTGACTATGAAAAAGAATATAGTTTCCTCGAAAAATTAAAACTAGAACTACCTTATGACCCATCAATTTCACTCTGGGTTCAAAGAAATCCAAAACACTAATTTGAAAAGACAGATGCACTCTATGTTCATTGTAGCATTATTTACAATAACCAAAATATGGAAGCAACCCAAGTGGCTATCAATAGATAAGTGGATAAAGAGGTGGTGCATATACATATAATAGAATATTTCTTGACTATAAAAGTGAATAAAATTGTACTATTTGCAACAATGTGGATGGACCAACATATTATTGATGTGAGGTTCCCTGCTGGATCGTCTTATATATTCCAAACTTATCCGTCAAGGGGATTACTGTTATTTGAAATTAAGTATTTTTGTCTTAACTCTATAACTGAGCTCTTCATTCTTTGAACATGAGAAGACCTTATTCATTTGGGACCTCTGCACTTGCCCTGTTTACATTTGTCTGAATGCGTGGCTCCAAGATTTTCTCATGGTCAACCTCCTCTTGTTAAAAGTCTCAGGTCAAATGTCACCTTTTCAGAGAAATTTTCATGACCACCTTATCAAAATACACTTGCTATCCCCATCCACTCCTCAAATTACTCTGCTTTATTAGTCTTCATAAACACTTGCCATCTAAAATTATAGGATTGTTTATTCACTTGACTATCGTCTTCCTACTCCTAGAATAAAAGTTTCGTGACTGAAGGGACTCTGCCTACCTCCCAGCCCCTCCACACCCAAGTCCTGGCCTGTGGCCTCACACAGGGGGTGCCTGGTAAGTGTCTGTGGCAAAGATGCATAAGTGGGTCTTGGCTGAACACGTGCATGCAGAGCCCAGCACATAGAAGTCTTGCAGAATAGATAGTATCATCCAGGTGAAGATGCAGCAAGAAGAGGGCTAAACCCTGAGCCTGGAAGGAAGCCACAAGTAAGTACAAAGTGGAGGAAGAGGAGACAATGGAAAAGACCGAGAAGTGGGATGGAGAGGAGATGAGGTCCAGGACAATGTCATTTTGGCCATGAGAGGAGACCTTGGGGAAGGAGGGGCAGGTTACCTCTGGCAACATTAAATATGGGGTCAAGAAAAGTCAATGGTTTTACCACCTCAAATATGATCTCTAATGAGCACCGTTTGCTTTGTTTGTAGAGCAAAGCATTTGGGCTTCCACTCTAAAACCTGCCACCTCCTTGTGTAAATAAAGCCTTGTCCCCTTCAGCAGGGCCGGTATTGCTGTCATATCATTACACCCGCACTGTAGTATGTAACTAAATAAATGCATGAAGAAATACCAAAAGAGAACTGCAAAAGTTTGTGATGTATTTTGTGAGCTTTATATTGAACAAATTCATGTTGTCCTCTGAGTGTAGGGTTTTGACGAATTCTTTTCTTACCTTTTTAAGAATATATTTTTCATGTTTCAAGCTTTCATAAATATACAGGTATTTTTATAAAATATGTATTTGGCATGCTTGTCCAGTTAATAAAAAATATAGAGAACTAAAAGTTGATTTATGTCATACCAGACTGGACTGTAACCTTTTATTTCTAAACATTAAGCAAACCAACCAAAAACCCAATGACACTAACATTATCTGTAGAGGTTTGGTAACAGAATAAAACATTCTATGTCCTCTAAACTTTACATAACTCCACCGTAGTCTAAATTCTTTCTTCCAAAACAATGTGTTAATAAACCAACACATTAAGATGAACATTCAAGATGTTGATTTCCACAGGATTGCCAGGTACTTGTTACCTGGATTGGCAGCTTTCACTACAATTCACTTAGATACACAGCAGCTAAAACCAGGATAACTAAAGCTTTCAGAAGATTCCTTGAAATGAAACAAATCCTTACAAATTAAGAAACATTAGTAACAAAAAAAGAGCAGATAGAAAATGTTTCAGCTGAGAAGTAAAGCAGGAGGGTTTTGATGACAGGGCCGAGAAGGAAGGTCCAAGTGTACTCCCCACAGCTGCGCAGCAGCATCCCAGTTACTTGTCCCATTGGATTGCGTTCTCCTACTTTCCTGTCCTTTTCAGAGGGGACGACAGCCGGCCCTCCTGCCTCATCTCTTTAGTTTATGTTTTAAAATATCAAATAAACTTAGGAAATATGAAGGACTTTTCTATCCTAAGATATTTTTCTTTAGGTTTTTAAAGGCTCTTCCAGATAAATTCTTCCGTATGTGGAACTACACTAAGAGGAAGGGAGAAACGGAAGAGGATTCCAGGCACATGTTCTGGGAGGCAGTTATCAGAAACCCAAGCGACAGTATGTCCTTACAAACATCAACAATTACAGACTCCATATTTTGTGCCTTTCTCATTGTTGCTCCTTGTACTAGAGATATCATCTACCGTGACTCTTAATGTTCCTCATGACAAACGCATAGCTCCCAGTTCACTTCTCAGCATCTCTGAGCATACACTGACCACCTCTACCCACAACTACGGCTTCAGAAGGTTTAACCTGGCCCTGTAAGTCACCTGTCTTTGAAGAGGTATCTCCTCAACAGGTGGACTGGTAACATTTCGGGTTGACATACTGATAATGCTTAAACATGTGTGAGCCTTGACACCAACAAGCAATTCTACCATCATGCCTGACACCTGATCCATTTACTCACACAACAAAGGTAAACTTTCATTAGAACATAGACTCAGCTTTTCACACTGCCATACATTGCTACAAAAAGACCAAATTCCTGAGCTTATTCTTACGCATTAACTCCTAATCTAGGTAAACACTGTTATCGTTCATTAATTAGAGCTGTCTACACATGGAGAAATGTATTTTTCCAATTTGGTAGAAATCCAAAGATTGAAACTGTAGGGTTGCATTCCAAACACATTGGAACTTCTCTCTGTCCTTTGGTTCCAAGATACTTTATAACACTGAAAAGTCATATTTTGAATTTGTTGAATTCCCCAACAAAGTAAGAATTTCAGGGGTAATCAATTGTTAGGAATAAGGGTAGGACCATGTCCACCTGCAGATACAATGGTGGCCAACTTAGAGAAACAACCCTTTGACTGTCTCAGTTAATTCCCAACTAATTCTCAACATGGCTCATGCTCCTTCCTGTCTCCTAGGTCTGGGAATCTCCAAGTGGTATTACCTATTTCAGGTAGGCCTCAAGAAGTTGTGAAAAATGTCATAGCATGGATTTTTAGAAATAGCAGCCCTTATAGCACTTAGACCATCCTTGAGGTCATCAGATGCAGAAACTGAGATCTAGCAGTGACCTGTGCAAGGTTACCCAGATAAGCAGAGGTAAAAGTTGTCCTTATACCCTCATCTAAGGCTTCTAAATAGAGTGTTCTTGGCATATGTATGTACAGGGCCTAACAGACTTCCTGCCTCAAAGGGGCCTCCACCAGCATAGATCGTTTCCATTATAAACATGCCTATGTGTGTATTTCTCCAAGAGTTGTCCCCAGAACAGCAGGATCAGCATCACTAGGTAACTCATTGGAAATGTACATTCTCAGTCTCCCCCAGACCCTCTAAATGAGAAATTCTGAGGGTGGGTCCCAGTAACCCAGGTTTCATAAGCCTTCTAGGTGCTCCATACAAAGCTTTTCTTACCCTCACCTATGTCGGGACACCTCTCTCTGTTTCCAGCTGAAACCTGACACAATAAAGCATTTATTTTCACTGAAACTTGGTATGGAATAGATCAATATTCTTCACGTTAATGTGAATAATAACTACTTCGGGATCTTGTTAAAGAGCAGGCTCTGATTCAGTAGGTCTGGAGCAGAACCTGCGAGCCATCATGTATAATAAGCTCCCAGGTGGTGTCAATGCCACTGGTCAGTGAGCCACACTTTTCAGGGGCAAGAGAGTCTAGCTAATTAGCTTCAACTGGCATCAAATTTGGGGGCTAAGTATCTTGGATTGAGGAGGGGTGATAACTGATATCTCACCATATATACGGCCTCTCATAGTGTCAATGCCTTTGACATCCTGGGGTTCTCTCTAAAGACGTGCATAAATTAGTAAGCTTTTATCCCTAACACCACAGCAATTATTAGGTAATCATTGTGCAAATGCAATAGTGCTTCTGGATCAAGGCATAGGATTGAGGAGGGACCAGGGGAAGTTCAGGCTGCAGTAAGAGGAGCAGCCCAGTGAGCCACCCCTTGAGCAGCACGGTGGTGGGAGGGCTCTGTGCACCCATGAGAGGGGTCACAAGGCAGACAAGGTGCTAACAAGGCAAGTTGAAAGGCACTGAAAACAACCTCGACTGCCTTCAGTTTCCAGGAGGGTCAGCTCAGGGCGGTGGTGTGGAGGAATATCTATTAACTCTACACAATATAGTCCTAATCACATCCAAAGGGATGCCTTCATCTTAACTCAGTGTTTGGGCTTTATCATAAAAACTACTCCCTATGTCTTGATACACAGTAATATTACACCTTCCTTTTTTTTTGTTTTCCTTTTCTTCCTTCTTTCTTATTTATATTGGGAACTTTCATCAGAAAAATATTGTTCTCCACAGTTGTCATTAAGGAAGACACCCAGATACCCAATGTAAAAAGTGCTGTTGGATGCACACAAGGCAACATATGACTGCCATGAATTACTGACATCCCAGCGATGGGTCAGCGCGCACTGTGGTGGGATGCTCAGCACCAGCATGACAGCGAGGCAAAAGCAGGTTCCACCGCCTTAGGGCTGTTGGCAACAGGGAACTTTTCTTCTCTGATTTACAGTTCTGCATTCTATAATCAGTTTTCACACTCCTCCATGCTTTTGACTTGGACAACTGGAGAGTTCTTAGCAATCATACAGTTCAAAGGTCAAATAGACACAATGACGAACCATATTACGGAGGACAAGGGCAGGGCAGGTCCCTAATCATATTCAGGGTACAAATGAAAGGCCAGGCACTCTGTGGTTCACTAACAGAAGCTTCGATGTTACTCAGGCCAAATTACCTCTGCTATCCTGGCTGACCCCATAAAATGGATCTTAAAAAAATGATGTCCCAGGGCATATTAAAGAGTACAGGCCCGCTATCCAATGGAGTCAGACTTCTAGCACCAGGTCTTTCTGATGTGAGTTAGGAAGGAAGGTGAAAAAAAATCTCCTGTCATATCCTCCAAGTGACTTTGATAATAATCAATTCATTGGCACTTTAAACGTAGTTGAATTACACTATTACTATTGCTGCAGAATAAGGAAATGAGCTGGTAAAACCCAGAATATTTCCCTTCTTGGTGGTTCTAAATTATTGTTAGCTGGTGACTTAAAATTTATTTGTAACAAGGCTTGAACCCTGAAGTATTCTCCCCAGTGACGGTTCAGCAGTTGATATTTATGTGCACTCTCTCCCATGCCAAAAGAACCTCTTTGCCTTTCCAAATATCCTGCCAGGCTCCACCAGGGAATTCTGGATGATGTAGAAGATTCAGGAAGTGAACTGAGGCTGCCAGGAATCTTCATCCAGGTTTATCATCCCTGTAGACTCTAGGAGAAAGAAGCAGGCTGGCTGGCTGAATGATGCAGATAAGCAGATGGCCTGGGCACAAGTTAAATGAACTGCATATTGGCTTCCAAATTCTCCTGCATCTGAAATTATCAAAATAACGTGATGTTGTTACAGATTTCATTATCAACTTGATGAGCGTTTCCCATGATGGGAGAGAGGGGACAATAAATTAAACTCTTTATTACCTTTTAAATGTCAAGTTCCCAAACATTTTGGTAACACAAAACAAGTAGTTAAGAGAATAAAATGTTAAAGACATTTGTGCATTTAATTTTTAAGAGAGTTTCAAATTTATATTTTTAGGATCATGGTGAGGAGTCCAAATAAAATTTAAAAACTGAAAAAAATTATTCAAGGCAGACAGTGCCCAAGTTTCATAAAAAGTGTTCTATGGCACATTTACTAATAGAAAAAGAAAAGATTGCATTCAGTTGCATGAAGATTTCATTAGCTTAGAAAACAAAAGAAAAACATTATACATTTCTGCCATTGATGGCAAGCACCAGTTCTTCCCAGAGAGTTCAGTTATCTGAAGGAATTCACACATGAAGAATAAATTTAGGATCATAATTTCTTATTAGATACACTTAGTTTAAGTCTGAAGCACTGGACAGCAAGGAGTTATAACCATTAGTCTACATTAAATTATATACAAGGTCAGAAAACAATGATGAGAAAACTTTGTGTAGTGGTCTTTTATCGCCCTAGGAAAAAAAGAAATGTCTGTTTGTTGGCATTTTTTTAAAAAAATCACTGGAACAAAGGTGAGAAGAAAAAAGTTGTGTTTGGCTTAGCCTTCATGTGTGTTGTCTCTCCTATGGAGCACAGGTAAGTGGCATAGACTGTCACCGACAGGAAGGGACTGGGCTCTTGAATGCACGTTGAGATATGTTAAGATTTGTAAGTCCTGATGACTCACTGGTTTTCGTACTAGAGAAACCATTTATGTCATTATAAAACCATCACTATTATCTTTGAGAGTCTGTGAAGGCTTCAGCAGAGTGCTTTGTAAATAAAAATAAAAACAGAACAATTACAAGTAAAATGTTTTGAGGACTGGAGAACCCACATAGCAAGTAAAAGTCACCGTGACTTTGTGTAGTATGTTCCTTCAGAAGAGGTTCTTTCTACAAACCTAATTCATCACTTGAAAGCAATCAGTATACCCTGATTCTTCTACACAGTTGTGTTAAGTATTTTCTATATGCAAATATTTGGGGGGGGGTGCTGGAAATAGAAATATATAGTAGACATCTATTATTTTGCCTATGCAGGAAACATTTTCCCTTCTTTGGATAACGGCACTCCCCGTTTCCATGGGGAACTGCTTCGCTCCTATTCTAATCATCTAGACTGGTGGAGCCCATCACTGTTCTCCCCCCTCATAAACACAGAGATGAACACTTGACTCAAAGTAGGCCAACTAGATCACCCACTCTCTGGAGAGGCCTACAGATGAGCATATGTCTCGGGAAGGGCCAATCAGAGTCTTGATGTTAATAGAATACAACTCCTTGTGTAGCTGGTTGCCATGGCCACCATTACATGGAAGTGTTTGAGAGAACAAAGCTGTCAATCAAAGGTAAGAAGAAAAGAGAATGCTGATGACATTAAAGTCCAAATGAAGTCCTTGAAATCCCTAGAGCAGCCAAATGTTCTGTAACTTTTCCTCCATTCCTGTGAACTACCCTTACAGCCTTTCCAACAGTTTCTCTTTATATTACATAGTTTGAGTTGAGTTCCATCTCATAAAACAGAAAAGTTCAGGCCACTTAAACTGGGAGGCCAAACCGACCCAGTCTATCTTCTGAAATTACAGTCCACAGGGAAGACCACCAATCAGATGATGAGTAAATCTGTGATTTCAAGCTGCAGAAGTAGCATGAATGGCTGTGACACAGACTAACACTTCATGGAGCGTGGTCATCAGAAACCTTGAAAACAAACCTTAAATCTGTAGCCGAACAACCTGCAAACCCTTTTAGTTTTGCAAGCTGAGCTGGAGTGTAGTTTCAGAAACCTTTCAGAGAGGGCTGGTCTCAATCTGCTAGACGCAGGAACTCCATGCAGTGTTCCAGTCATGTGCTAGCTGGCTGGGTCTGGCAGACAAGGGGAGCCTGGCCAGCTGCTGGGCCTGACAGCAACTGTGGGCTCTGCAGGGAAAGTGTTAGAAGCAAAGTGGCCTTTGAGATGAGGGAGCAAGTGTTGGCAGTTAAACAATTAAACGTCTATTCCACTTTTCTGGATAGAAATATTTTCTGTTTAACAAGAGAAGGCTTATTTACTGAGGAATTCAAGCTAATGATGTGAAAGGAACAATAGACCTAGAACATGACTTTTTTGCAATCCCTTGCAACAGCTGTCAATGGATAAAGGCATTTGATAAGAGGAGGATGAGGAGCATTCCAATGCAGGGACTGGCTGTTACCAGCTGGGCCAATGATAAAACTTAGCATCCTTAGCATTTAGAAAACCAGACACTGTGTGACTCACGTTGGGATGCAACATGAAGCACATAGCCCTGCCTATGAATTGTTCCTGCCACAGTGGGTGAATCAAAATGGAATCAGTCCTGTAGCCATCTCTCATGTATTGGAAAGAGAAGACGAGAAGAGCAAGTTAAATATCACCCTGAAAAAGCAACAGACCAATCCAAAGGAAGAACATCCTAAAGAATGAACTCAGTTTTTGCAACAAGTCACCTTCAGAAGGTAAAAAGCAGGGAAGAAGAGGATTAATCCAGATTAAAGAGATTTAAGAAAAGAACCAAATTAAAATGAGGATCTTGTTTTTGTCCTAATTCAACCAAACCAACTATTAAAGTGACCTTCAAGAACAAGCGGAGAAATCAAACGGTGGAGTAGACATCATATGCTACCAAAGAATTATGATAGGTATGATAAGATTGTAGTGATACATGGTCTATATTTTTAGGGAAGGACACTGATGTATGCAAGAGAAAAACAACAATGTGTGAGGTTTGCTTTTAAATGTTTTAGCAAAGGAATACAAAGGATAGGCAAATATTGCAAATGGACCAAAATTTTAATAAGTGATGAAACCGAGTGATAGGCAAATGGAGATTCGTTGTCCTATTCTGTATATTTCACGTCCTCCTGAAACTTTCCAAATAATTGTTTTTGTTTTGCTCTTTGCAAAGAAAAGTATCTTTTTCAAAGAACATACTACTGAGAATCACAGTGGGACAAAACACATATTGCTATTAAGCAACTTAAAAGTCAGTCAAGAGAAAACAAGAGAAAGACCGGCTTTCAAAAATATCTCACTCAATAACAAAATGTGTTTAAGTGCAGAACATCATGAGATACTACACAGGATGATAGCTGTTAGTTCTCAAAATTTTAGCCAAGAATAAAGAAACTCTTTAGTAACAGATAAATAATTTTTTAAGTATTTAGAACAGTTAGAGATAACAATTTTTGAAAGTCAGAAAATTTGCATTTATAGCAAAAACTTTTTAAGTTTGTAAATGTACCTCTATACATAATTTTTTTTTCACCACTTCTTTCGATCAACCAATCCAGGTTTAGATATTTGCTTGCAAATGATATTTTTAAAGTTTCAAAGACTGGATTTGACAAATTATCAAGTCACAGTAATATTTATTACTTAGATTTGTAAAAAAACAACAACAAAATAAAATAGAAAATAACGAGCTTATATTGAAAAAAGAAATAGGTGTCAAGAAAATGATTATCAGTGGAGACAAATGTAGCACAATTTATGAAGACAGAAACCACAATCTTTCTATACAAAATGCACCAGGTTTAAAATAAAAGATGTGAAGATTATGACAAAACCCGAGATAAATGTTGTGTCAACAATGTTGTATTAACAAAAAGCAAATACAGAAGCCCATTGTGCCCACCATTTTTCCTCAAAAAAAAAAAAAATTGAAAATCATAAGAAGACAATTATTTAGCCAAAGGAAGAAATGTTGGTCTGTGATGTTATGTAAATTCAAATTTACGATTAAAATATAACACAGCTCTCCAAAGAAACGGCGGGTGACTGTCTCCTCCACGACTTGAGGACTGCAGACCTGCTTACTGTCACGGTGTGACTGGAAAGCCCCAGGCGCCCCGACCCTGCCTTGCTGTAGCCCCTCCCTGGCGCGTCTGTTATTGCGTACACAATGGCCACACTCTCAAAGAAATCAAACGGCTTCTCAAAATCCTCTCATCCTTAAGGGTCAAGGTAAACACTCAAAAAGGTTTCAAATGGTATTTCATTAGATGACACCAAAACTAACTAAAAATAAATTTGGCCAGAATCCTATCATTATTGGGGGGGAAAATGACATAGAAGGCAGACATTGACAGAAATGCAAATGATTCTGCCATTTGACCCTGAAATGTTCTCATTTTATAAGAGGAGGATTTTAAATTTGGCACAAACTACTGACAACATGAAAATGACAAATTATCCCACAAGCCTAAAGTGTGACAATGTTTGTTTCAGTGCATGTGTTTCTTTTCAGAAAAAAAAGTTTGCTTTTCTTTTAAAATGTTTTTAAATTATCTGCTAAAGATAAGCATTAGAAAAAGAACTCTGCCATGTTGTTCCTTGTCTGCCGTGACTACACCATTAAAAAGAGGCTGTCTATTGGAGAGTTAAAAATATATTGGATTTCATTAGGGACAGGGATTATTCACATCCTTTAACATTTTCTATAATCTTCAGGAATGAGGAGAATTGGAAAATCTTCTAAACCTTCCCTCCTCTCCTCGTTTGTTCCATCCCATGGGAGAAAGACACACTGATCTTGTTTTTGAGACTGTAACTTCTGTGATTCCTACTAGAACATGGCAACTAGGGGGCAGCTCAACGGCTTCAGCTACAGTAGTTGCTCTGCTCTAATCTGCAGCGAAGCACCTTCCAAGACCTGGCTGTAGTTGTGGTCTCCTCCTTCTCCCCCTCCCCTTATTCTCTCTTCAATCCCACCCCATCATGCTTCCACCTCTGCCATGACCCCACATCTTCACAAGGTCAGCAGATGCTTCTATGTATATCACCCAATCCAGGGATCATTTCTGTCCTTCATTCACTCAACCTTCAACAGTCTTGGACTGTTTCTCATGCTTTTATCAGTGAGCCATCTTCTCTGGATGTCCGTGAGGCCACGCTCTCCCAGCTCTTGTGCTATCTCACTGGGTACCCCTGCGCATGCCCCTGATCTGGCTCCTTCTCCTCTGTTCTACCTCTAAGTACTAATGCGTTCCTTTCAGGAGAAAGGCATGAAGAAAGCATCAGGATTTCTGAGAAACTACTTTCTTCTTGTTCAGTCAACATGTCTTTTTTTTTTTTTTTTGCCTCTATCTTTCCACTTCCCTTGTTCTAACTGTAAGACCTAAAGAAGTTTTAGGGTTTCCTTCACCATTTCATTGACTTTCAGACCACCTATGGTCTGTAAATTAGAGAAAACAACATCAGTGATGTCACCATGCATTGACAACGTCCTGGGTTGAGGTAGAAAAATTTCTCTGAAATTATTAGAAGCCCCACAAGGCACTAAGGTAACTTTAGTGTCTTGTCCTGTGTTAAATGTTAGATTTCAAAATATTTCCTGGGAGTCTCAGTCAAAATTTGTTTGAACAATGGATCATCTAAACCGAAAACTCAACAGGACACTGAATTAGTGGACGCAAGGCACACCAGGACAACAAACGCCACTCCCTGCACAGGAAGAAGAGCCGCTTCCTCTTCCCTTTTCCAGTGACTGGTCTAAGTTCTGCCATCAGGGTGCCATCTTGGCGCCTACACAGCCTTACCTCTTCCTTCAGCTGGACTCAATGTCGGTCCGCTGGGGTCCGGATCCTGGCTCAGCCATGTTTGAGCTGAGTTACCTTGGAGGTAAGTTACAAAGATTATCTGTGCCTCAGTTTCCTCATCTGTGGCCTAGAGATAATAATAATCAAAGTACCCACATCGTAGGGTTATAAAGATTAATATACATAAAGTAGTAAGACCATCTATTTTTGTCACTATTTTTAAGTTATTTTTATTGTATTTTTCCATTACCATTTGTCCCCCTTATGCTACCCCTCCTGCAATCACCACACTGTTGTCCATGTCCATGAGTCCTTTTTCCTATTACCTGATCCCCTAAGCACCCTCCCCTGCCACAGAGCTGTCAGCCTGCTCTCTGCAGTCTGTCTCTATTTTGCTTGTTTGTTCTGTTTGTCCATTAGATTCCACAGAATCTAATGAGTGAAATCATATGGTATGGAAGCAGCCCATATGTCCATCAGTAGATGCATGGATGAAACAACTATGGTCCATTTACACAATGGAAAAAGAACAGAAGTTTACCCTTTGCAACAGCATGGATGGACCTGGAGAACGTTAAGCTAAATGAAATAAGCCAATCAGAGAAAGACAAATATAATTCCTGTTTTTAAGGTGAAAAACTAAACCTCAGAGAGATTAATAATTCATATGCCTATGTAAAGACAAAGGGCAAAATTCAGGGCCCTCCCTTCTAGTTCAGCATTCTTTCCCAAGCAATGAAATAATTTCCTGAAGACAAAATATATTTGCAATCTGCAGTTCATACTGCTAATCAAATAAGACCAGGCAAAACTACTCACCACTTAACAAGCTGGCAAACAAAAACCTGGCAAATTTAATCTGTGCTTATGAGGGAAGATCTCGCATCTGGCTGACAGAGACCTTGCCTAAGAAAAGGGGAAACCGTGTTAGGTTGGAGTCACTCAAGAAACCAGACGAACGCAGCGAGCTGAGGAGCAGGGTTTATTAGTGGGAATAAGAGAGAAAGTAGAGCCAACCAAGGAAGGTTAGGACTCGTGGGGGAAAGTGGGGCCAACCTAGAGAGGTTGGGGAGCCAACCAAGGGAGGTTAGGACTCCCGGGGGAGAGTGAGGCCAACTAGGGAGGTTGGGGAGCCAAACAAGAGAGGTTAGGACTCATTCTGCTGTTCTTAGGGCAGGGTTTTTAAGCGCAAAAACCCGCGAAGAGTAACTGGTTGGGGTGTCAGAGTCTGATTGGCTAAAGCTGGTTGCTGGGTACTATTTCTGCTGACCACTGTTCTCGATACATCTTGCCAGGCTCAAGTTAAAGCTGCATCCTGTTATGCCAGATAGGCCGACCCCAGACCCCAATCTTAGCTGGGCATCTCTTTGTCTTGGGTAGGGTCGGCAGGCAGTTTCCCAAGGTACAGTTTCCTGCCTAGTGATTTTCCATTCCTCCTAGGCCTGCCTAGGTGTCAAACCGTACCTTGATTAAAAGTCTGAGGGGGGAAAAAAAGAGTGGTGATTACAAACTATTAAAATGAGCCCTGAGGGCGGAGAAGCTGCTCCTTGACATCTGATAAAAAATAGAGAGAGAGGTTACCAGTTAATTTAATTGTATCGTCTTTCCAGGAAAGCAGAGTGGCTTTCCCTCCATTTAGTTATTTGGGGTAATAAAACTCTCAGGCAGCTCCCTCCACATAGGAGACCGTTCTGCGTGATGTGGGCCTAGCTCCCACTCAGAAAGGCCAGTGGAAAGCGAGGTCTGGTACATAGGACCCACGCCCACAGACAGGTTCTCCCGTGGGAAATCAGGTCAGCATTGTACCTAGGCCACTTTGAGGCTTGCTTTTTGCTAAAACTCCCTCACCCTGAATTGAGGCAGCAAATGGTTACTGCATATCTTTAAAGTAACTTCCTAAAATCTATGCTAAACCTTTCAAGGATCAGTGTAACCAGTTCAACCACTTTTCCCTTTACATTTGCAAATATCCTTCTTTTTTTATGTAATTAGCAACTTCCTCTCCTTTATTTTCTGTAAAAGGTAACCACCAAAGCAAACCTGTGCATAGTAAATGAGGACCATCCTCCCTGTAATGTGCCCAGAAAAGCGATAAAAGCCTGTCAAGGCAAGTGTCTGGGTGCCCTTTTCTAGAGAGAGTGGCTGTGCCGTCCCTTTTCCTCCCCCAGGATTCGGTAGTCCGTGTGAATTTGTCTCATCTCAGCCACAACACTGTGGACCTCACGAGCTGAGGTCTGCATCACCTCTGTGCTGAACTTTCCCAGAATGCTTTGTCGCCAGAGCCCAAGATGTGACCTGATATATTCATCACTGGAAAAACAAACTAAACTCCACATCCTTTTACCCCTCAAATTAATTTTGTCCACAGGTATTCCAGAAGTAGAAACTAAAATAACCTGAACCTCTGACTTGAATTTTAACTGCCTATGTGTCTATCAGCCTTTCCAAAGATACCCAACCTGCTGTGCGTAGTTCTAATTCTCTTCCAGGTGCAAGAGAAGCGACTACAGATGCATAAAACATGTAACTCAGTCTTCCCACTGCATTTCCTTTGAGGGGATTAGAGCTCTCACATCATCTCCTACACAGAAAATGCAAGAGTCCTGAAATATATAGCTTTGGAAAAGTACCTCCTAGCTTCTTTCCTTCCACATTAAAGCCAAAAGTCACTTTTTTTATTCTTGCCTTGGGCAACCACCGGGTGCTCCCCCTGTCCAGTAAGTCTCTTGCCAGGCACCGAAGAGCCCTTCTCCCTGCGTGCCCCCTTATCTGTGCTCCCAATCTTCCACTCTTCCATTCCTCCAGAGGAAAGGGGTCTTTACCAGTTACCTAAGTTGCACTAGACCCCCCTCCCCCCACAACTCTTACATTAATGCTAATTAAAAGACTCTCACAAGCAAGTAGAGGCTACTTCTGAGAATTCCTTCATGATAAACCTCTGGAATCCAGCACGTGCCCATGGGCTAAGAGTGTGTGTGTAATTGGATTCAGGGCAACAACTCATGGGAAATATTCAAGCCTTCCTGAACCTTCCATTGAAAATACAATCATCAGTGTTCTCTTCCCTCCAGATGCTGGAGCAGTTTAAGAATTCCTGCAACGTTAAGCTTAGAACATCTGCTTTTCGGTTTTATTAGCCGTGCCCTATCGTCATATTATAAAATCCACATCTCGATAAAAACGAGGGGACCGGAAATGAGACGCACAAGAAAGAGATAACAAAAGAAAACCCTCCAGGTATGGTTCTCCTAAAAAGGAGAGTCCACTCCCTTTGACAAGAAGAATAATGAATTAATGAATAACAAAATACCTCACAAAGTCTTTTTATTTTTTTTAAAGTCCTTTCACCAATACCTCATTTTCTTTACAAAAATGGTAGAAGAACACTGTTAACTCATCGGTCAGATTTAAACAGCACAGCATCAGAGAGGTTCATTAACCTGCCAGAGTTCACACAGAAACCAAGGGCCCCTCAGCTCACAGGAAATAACCTAAACTAAGACACCTTTCCCCTTTCAATTAAGTACTCTTTAGATCATTAAAGCCCAACAGATGGAAATTCTGCCAGTCTTGGACTTGAATTTCATCTCAATGTGACCTTCAAGCCTGGGTTCTTCCCAAGAGACTGGCATGCAGTCCATGTGCCTGAGGCTCAGCCTCCAGAGGCCCTCTTAGAGGAGAAAGGCCTTGGGTGGGACCATCATCATTCAGAATTCTCAAAGCTTCTGCTCCTTTGAATTATACAACTGAAGATTTCACAAACATATTAATGGGCCAGGAGTAGGTAAAGTCTTTCTCCTTCCTTCAGAATGAGTTAGAACAAGTATTTTGCTTTTTCATCAAATAAACTAAGACAGAAGTTTTCTCTTCCCCATAGGCTGCTTTTTTTTAAATTATGAAAGTAACTAAAGTTATTAATATCAAGTTTAGAAGCTTTGTCATCTACCCTTATGAAACTAACAGCTTATGGGAGTATTTCAGATCTACTCATGGTGCTAATTAGTGATTAAAGCAATGATCTTAAAGAAATCCAAATCAGGAAATAAGAGTTTTAAATCATGCATTTATTTATGCCTATCACCTTCCAAAAATGATTTGAACGATATTACAAAAATATATATAATATGCTAAATAAGAGTTGGAAGATGCAACCAAGAGCTGAAACTACTAGACTATTTTAAACAGAAATTGACATTCACCATGCCAAGGACCTTGCTCTTCACGGAAGAGGTGGGGGCACTACAGTGGGGTGGGTTAAAGTCTGCTTAACAAAAAATTTCTGGCCATTTTTTAATCATAAATAAACAAGATTTGAAAAAGGAGATAAGAACAACATTTCTCCTGTTTGCCTCCTTTTTGTTTCTGCTTCTAAGCTTAAATAAGAAACTCTTTCCCTTAACTTTCTACTTATTTACTTTCCCAAATAATGTGTCACCTTTTAAATTCAAGACAAATTTTTGTTGCCTTCCCTAATGGGACTTTTCCTGGCAGAAGTAGAGTGGGGAAATGGAAAAGCCCTGGACTAGAACGCAGTCAGCTTGGGTCTAGGCCCAGAATATGTTCTTAAACTCACATCTGATCTGGGAGAAGTCACTTCACCCGCCATCAATTTGAATTTCCTCATTTGTGAAATAAAGTAGAAGAACCAGATGAACTGTCAAATCCTTTTCAGCACCAGCATTCACTGTTTACTAAAGCATTTGCTGCCGCTGTTATTTTCTAGAAAGCCACAGTAAGTGTTCATTTGCTAAGTGCAGTCATGAAAAAATTTGGTGTATGACTTTGCTCCAGTGACAATTTATACAAATTCTGACTCCATGTACCAGACCAACTGCGTTCTCTGCATTGTTCATTTCACTACAAAATTTCTTTTACGAGTTTATTTTGCAAACTCCAAGAGAAACTGAAGCTGTGGCCCCTGCCTTGTGACCCTCCAACCCCTTTGCTGGCCATGTCTTATGGCTCCATCTGCTGGCCATATTATATGACCATACCTGCTGCCCACAAGTCGATCAAAACCACCTGTTGTTCTGACCTCACAACCCCAGTTCTTGATTACTAAGACAGCAGACACCTGAAAATTCAGTTGCCCCCACCAATCATAGAATGAATGATGTAAATTTATGGTCTTGTTTCCCTAGCAACCGCATCCTTTTGATCGGCAACTCCTGGAAAGTCTCACCTTTAAAACCCTTGCCTAATTCTCCCCATAGAGCTTGTCTTCAGTTTATGCCAAAGGCTATATTCTGATTTGCAAATCATATCAGAATAAAACTCTCTTATCCCTCAGAAGAGTCCTGTGGAACTTTTGTTTATACCTATATGGATTGACAACTGATATCAGCATTAATTTCTTCAAGCCACATCAGTCAAGGTTTTACATACCAATTTTTCAGACTTTGTGTACCGTTAAGGTCCATTTCTGATCTCTAAAGCCAATTTTTTCACACATATAATTCTTTTTAGCAAGAAATCAAAATTCTCCCTTGAATGACCATACTTCTCTGCAAAATAAGAAATCCAAACTTAATTACTTTGAACCATTGGCTGTTGCAGAGTTTTATAGATTTTTGTGAGTTATCCCAAATTTGACATGTGTAATAGTGTATGTCATGTGACCAAGCAAAATAAAGTATCTGCTGCCTTCATATGTCTTCCGAGAGCTTCACTCAGTTCTGGTTTGATGTGCAGTTGAACCCAATTATTGATGAACCAGTAACTTCCTAACACCATGAACACCTTGTTAAAGTGAAGAATAATAGCTGAGACTTCTCGATTTAAAGACAAAAATAAGAGGAACCTGTTTTTCCTTTCTTCATCCATTTATTAAAATATTCATAGAGGCCTGAGAAATGCAGAGTAGAGCAGTACAGGTAATATTAAACAGCTGCCTGCAATACATCTGGAGGACTTCTGACTGAAAAAAGGGAGGAAAGGTGTCTGAAACAGAAGAGCCAGAAAAAGACAACATGGTTAACACGTTAAGCGCGGAGTCGATTTTGCTGGGCTTTCTGTTCAGGCGGCGGCTGGCGACCACTCCAGGGGTGTTGAGTTAGAGTACAAACAGGCGCACAATGGTGCGGCCGATGCAAAATTTCATTACATTTATTTTTTTAACCTTGATACTGCCAGGCCCACACACCGAGGTCACCCAAACGAAAAGTTCGCTGTCAGTCCCCAGGGAAGACGCCGCACTTAACGTGTTAATTTCCACCCGACAGCATTGCCGACTGGTATTTCAGAGACAGATGATTTCTCTGATCTAAAAATGAGTTACCTAACTACCACTCAAATCAGATTGAGTCAAAGACAGTTCTTGTCCCTACTATCCTCATCAGAGTCCCTTTTACTGCAGCTGCTTGATAACTAGAACTCCTAGAAATGTGACATTTGGTTATGGAAGGGAGCAGGCACAAACACACATCTTGAGCAAGGACTTGGAAATAAGAAGGGGCAGGAAGGAGAGAGCTGTGGAAGCATTGCTTTCTGAGAAGCTGATTCTGGGTGTGCTAAAATGACAAGGAGAAAATGATAAACTTCTCTCTTGTGAATAGTTCAATGGCAATGAACAATTAGGAAGCGGGAGGAGAGGACCTTCTGAGTCTAAAATCACACCAGGAAAACTACCATGAATTGAATGTGGAGGGGAGCGCATCTCTCTGTCCTTCAGCCTAACATCTTAGGGAGATGAAAAGGCAGAAGGGATAAAGTAAAACTAACCATTTAGTCTGTTAACAAATATCACCTCAAATATATAGGCCTATCCCTTTTCAGAAACAAACCTAAGATTATCTACAACATAAATGAGGACGGCACTCAATAAAGAGGAGAAAAGCTTTCTTCTGAAAATACGCACTAGGGAAGATGATAACAAATTTCAGGAGAACTTACATTAAGAAAAGCGAACTTTTCTTTTAGAAATGACTGTAAAATTAAAATGCAACGTTAGAATTAAGACCAGCAGGGGAAGCAATAAAAAATGTATCTTACATTGCTAAAAATATAATCAGTTATATGAAAAACTTCAAATCTCTCAGAATGCAAACAAAATGGCAACTATAATTGAGAAAAATAAAAGATATAAGTAAAGAGAGATAATGAAAGTCAGCCTAGAGATTACTGGTATTTTTTAAAATGCATAGCTACACAGTATTACATGCTCATATTCCATTTGTTACTAATCTAATTTTGACCTCTCTTGTTTAATGTTAGTTGTTAGTTCCTCAGATACTTCTTTTTTCTCCAACTAACGTTGTTGGAATTCCAGCACTTACTCTTTAAAACAATACAGTCTTCTAATTACTATTGAACAAGATATCTGCATGATTTATACACACACACACACACACACACACACACACATATCCTCTCTTGTGCTGCTACAGAAAAAAATATCCGCCCTGACTGGTGTGGCTCAGTGGGTGGTGCACAGTCCTGCAAACTGAAAGGTCACGGGTTGGATTCCCAGTCAGGGCACATGTCCCAGGCCAGGTCCCAGGCTGGGGCATGCAACAGGCAACCCATCAATATTTCTCTCTCACATCAGTGTTCTTTCCCTCCCTTTCTCCCTTCCTTCCCCTTTCTCTAAATAAATTAATAAAATCTTTTAAAATAAATTATCCTACATCATAAACTGTCCTTGGCACCCCCTCAAAAAAAAAAAAATCTTGTAGCAAGGAGTGATTTCTTTACCAGGAGTTGTTTCAGTTTTTGTTTTGGGGGGTGAGGCTGGGCGTGGGGGGAGGGTGTGGTATGTTCCTTTTGATTCTCTTCTCTCCGAACTTCTCCATCGTGTTTCTTTTCCCCTTCACCAGACACCTTGTGAGGGATGGCTCTCCGTTGCTTTAATCCTTTTCTTTGTCTGGGGTGTTACCACTCAACAACAACTTTCTCCTGTCCCACACGTCCCTTCACATCCCTTCTTTGTGGTCTGTGTTCTAGACTTTTTCTGTATTTCCTTATAATCTTTTTTTTTTTCTGCTGGTGGTTTCGGTTCGATTCCCCCCACTACTATCTTCCCATATCATTTCTTTCATGCAGTTTCTTGCTGAACTGCCCATGCGGTCACCTAAGGCTTGCAGTGGGGAGCATAGGAACGAGGGCATCCTGGGATTTTGTCTTTGTTTTTCCACTTACTGGTATTTTGTGGTTTGAAGAGTCTGACTCTTCAGAGCTGAGGAAATGGAGTTTGTGCAGTTGAGAGAGTCAGATTTACATATCCACCCTTGGAGGAGCTATCTTTCCATTTTTTGAAATACTGACGCCAAATGAGGAACTAATATGATGATGGACATTGCCATTCAAGAGAGCTGCCTGGAGGATCCAGCCTTTGGATAGAAAAGCAAGTTTGGATAGAAGAGACCTCTCAGGGAGTTGAGCTTCTACGGAATTCACCACTCTGACATTTTAGTAACCTTCCCATGACTTCCAGGACACAGGAAGTGGGCAGAGTGAGGGAGTAGTAAATAGCCATTTAGAAAAAACATTAGTCTGAAAGGATACATTTACAACATTATCAGATATTTAAAAGCACTGTATCAGCACAATATGGATAATAACAAATGTAGACAAGGGGCATTTAGGACCTTCTGAATTGTCTTTAGTTTCCACTGCAGACAGAAACATGAAAATTATCAACACACTTCACAAACAGATACCAAGTGCCACATTCAAGGTAGATGGCTTATTTTACCTTCATGGCAAATTATACCACTACATCACATTATGTTACAATAGAACCCCTTAGACCACCTCCTCAGTGTGAAAATTGAACATCTGCTCTCATCACACTGTTCAATGATGTGTGCCAAACTTAACGTGACTGCCACTGCCACTTCCTCACAGAGGCTTAGAGGACGAAATTCTATCACCCGCATTCCTTAATGCTCCAACACGGCTTCTATTCGCTGAACACGTAAAAATCAACTCACTCATTAAGTGTTATCATATGTTCTCCATTCTTTGATATATACACACAAAAGTACATTAAAAACACTTCATTTCCATTTTTCATGTGAATCAAGATAACACGGTATGTTTTTCATATTATTACCACAAGTTTAATATTTGCTTTTTCCCTTCAGGGATCAAATGCTGCATTTAGAGAGAGAGGGAGAGAGAGAGAGAGAGGAGAGAGGGAGAGAGAGAAGAGGAAGGGAGATTGGGGGCGAGGCAGGGAAGGCTTCCTTCTCCTGATTGTTTTATATGATTTAGCTGCTTCCTTAGGGAGGGTAAGTGTTTTGGAGTGGAGTGGACAGGTAGAAATCAATTTCATTATTAAATCTGTAAGAAGTCCAAGAGTTTTCTGAAAAAGACTGAAAATTGTGCTTTTTCTTTTTCCCAAAAATTTCTAGCAAACCACTGAAAAAGAAAGGATTCTTTCCTTCTGTTTGCATGACATTCATTATGCTTTTAATTACTTGATAAATGAGTCTTCCTTCATATCTTTTAATCCATTAACACAAATATTTTGGAGGATTATTTTTACTACATTTTTACTTTCATGCTTATTGTTCTATTCAGATAAATTGCCTTTTGAGTCAATTTCAGTTTTTCTTTATTTTTTAGAAATCCATCTATTTCTTCTAGATTCTCAAGTTTATTAATAAAATGTTGTATTTTTGCTTAAATTTTCTAAAATTTTTAATTCTACCCCTTTTTAATTCTTGAAAAGATTTGGTTCTTTTGTACCTCTAATCAGATCTGTCTAGAAATTTTCTATATTCTAGTTAAAGAAAGAATTCTTTAACTGATAAAGTCTAGACTTCATTTTTACTAATGTATGTTTTATCCTTATACATTTACTCTTTTTACAAATATTATTCCTTTTGTTTCTTATGTTGAGTTTCTAGTTTTCTAATAAATGTATTTCAAAGTACAATTTTCTATCATCATTATTTTATTCCAATTCATTGATAACTTCTCATTTTAGTTTTGATTTCTTTATTCCAGTTTCTCTGTAAATATAACATATATGTGAGAAGACTGGGTGGGCTACAGGTTACAAATGTACATACAATCATTCTGTCAAATCCATGCATTATAGCACCATATTCTAATTCACTTCACCAACTTGATCTACCAATTTCTGAGTGAAGTTTTTGGTGGGGTTTTTTAAAATGTTCCACATTAATTGTGAATTTGCCCATTTCTCCTTATGATTTTTTAATATTTGCTTTATATATCATAATCTATGTTCCTTGGTTTATAAAGGTTTGTCACTCATGTTTTTAAAATTAATTTATCTGATTAATGTGTCCCTTTTAGTGCTTCTTACCTTAAGTTACATTTTCACTTATTTTGCTTTACCCACTTTCCGCGGAAAGGCAAGTAAATGCCAGGACACCTGCTTGCATGACTTGATTTTCAAACTTCTGGTTTTGTTTTGTCTAAGTTTTCCAAAAGAGCCTGGAGCTTGATTTTCTTTTTAACTGAATCTCAGAATTTCTATTCAGAATTGGAAAATTTAATCCATTCACATTTACCAGGATTACTGCTACATTTGGAGTGAAGTTAGCTAGCCACTTTACTTTTCTATTTACTATATTTTCTTGTTTATTTTCCTCACTTCTATTAGCGTGATCAAATTTAGATTGTTTATTTCCATTCTAATGGTCTGGTATTCAAACATCCTATTTGTATACAAATATTTATACTTATTTTCCTACCACATGGAGTTAGTTAATATACATTACCCATCTCACTGAACCGGGAATGAACGCATGTTAGCTCACACTTCCTCTCGTTCTCTTCTGATGCCACATTCAGACCTACCACAAAACTGTTATCTTTGATTCTTAATCAGCCTGATTTCTTATAATTCATGGCTTTTCATTAGGTATATTTTTCATTTTGCTGGAATACATGCTGATTATTCCCTCACTGGGGTCTGTAGGGAGTACGCTTTATCTTTTTCTTAATATCTAAAAAAAATTTGCCCTCAAAGATAAGTGAGAATTTGACTGAATATGTAAATCAGGGTTCAAATCCTTTGTTCTTCCTATATCTAAAGTTGCCATTGAGAAACATATGTTAATCCAATTCTTTTTTCTATACATGTATCTTTTTTTATTTGTTTCTCTCTCTAGAAGTGTCTGTTTGTACTCAGTGCTCCCCAGGTTCTCCCTGGTGTGCTGAGAGAGTGTCTGTGGTTTTCCCCACTTGGCCAGGCCTCATATCCCCATTCAAATTCACGGTCTCTACCCCTATGTTGTGGGGAATCGTCTTCTATTATTTCTCAAAGTATATGTTCTCTTCCATGTTCTTCTTTGGGAGCTCCAATTACATTTTGAAACTTCTAGGTCTATTTTTTGTTTGTTTGTTTCATCTTTTTCTCATACTTTTCACCTCTCTTTCTTTTCGTACTGGGGTTCTGGGAAAATTCTTTGGCTTCATATTTTCAGTAATTATTTCGATGCATAAATTGTATTCCTTTTGCTATTCATTTTAGTAGACCTCTTGGTTTTTAACTTGGATAATCTCATTTCCTGTTCCCAGAATCTCTAAGGATTTTACTATAACAACTTTCTGTTCTTCTTTTATAGATGTAATGGCTTCTCATCTCATGAAAGACAATAAATATACTTCTTTTAAAATCCATTGTAACCTCAGATATTAAGGCCTCCTGTTGAGTTGGTGGTGTCTGTTCTTCTAACAGATCTGGAGAACTGGGTTTCTGGCTTATCTTTGTGCCTAATTCACTGTTACCCTGTTTGTTAATGTTATTTTTATAGTTATTAAAACTATAACTATAGTTATTATATAACTATAATAACTTTTAGTTATTGGGGTGGGGGAATTATGGTATAAAAGTGGCTAATCTTTTAGTTATTGGGGTGGGGGAATTATGGTATAAAAGTGGCTAATCTTCTTAGTAAAAGAGCCCCCTACTCCTCCCACTGGCCAAGGTGGCAGGTAGGTGGAGGCTAATTCACCGGTTGATCCAAAAACCAGTTCTCTGATAATCCTCTTGGGCCTTTTTCTGTACTCGATACCCAAAACCGATCTTAAAGAACCTACAGATGTCTTCATAGGCAACGGCCATCTCCTTCTATACCTGTTTTAAGCTTATTTCCCCTGCAATTCAATCCTATCTGTCTTCTTTCTTTCAAGTAGTCTTCAGATTCTGTTGCATTGATGGCTCCTCTGTTTCTTATTGTTGCTATGTATTTATTATCTTTTAAATGTGTAACTCACAATCCAAGAATCCAATGAAATGACATAACCCTCTTCCCAGAAAAACACTCGTGCACTGAGGCTTCAGGACTCCCCTGACTCTCAACCACCTGGTGGGAAGAAGGGACAGGAGGTCATGGCACTGACTGACAGGCCTCTCTTCACTCCAGCTTTTTCAAAAAACACATTTAAAACTCCTACCCCACCGCTTTACCCTAACCTTCTCACCTTTCAAGAGCCTTTCTAGATTTTCAGTTAGTGACCCCTCCAATTCAACCCTTACCTATTTAAACTTCCAAGGCCACTACCTGACTATGTTAGATGCTCATATAAGCATACCTTGCATTTACTTTGCTTTTAGAACCACAGATTCATGCTGGAAAGAAAGAAAAGAAAATGTTTTCCAGAGAGACGTCAAAAAGAAGGCAGAGCAGATACAATACCGCTGAGCGCTAGAGAAGCTGGTGGGAGAGGCCGGCGGCAGCCTCAGCTGCAGACAATCACGGGCAGTGATGAATGGTGTTAAATGGTGACAAAGGTCGTCATTACTCTCGGAGAGGGGGACAGCATGAGCTGATAATGAACATGTTTGGGGAAGAAGAATATAACCTCGTCTGGTATGGAGGGGTAGCACCAGCATCCAGGCTGCTGGACAGGAGAACATGTTGACATTATTTATAGTCACAATGCAGAGCTGTGACAGAGATCCATTGTAAACAATGCCTTCCAAGGCAGCTGCTTTCCATTCAAAACATGCAACAGAAAAGAGTTTGCAAAGGGTGGCTTAGGATGGCAACATTAAAGAGGGCTGTCATTTTGCTAAATCTGGGACTCATCTGCATCCCTATTTTTATTTCCATTTACATTTTTTTATATCTGAGCAAGCTTTCTAATTTTTTTAAACCAGTAAGTTTTTTTTTTTTTGTAAGAGTACGGTTCTATTTAGAGTTCTCATTACTTGAAAATGGGCCAAACTATACATTTTCCCAAAGAGGAGGAAACTTTGCATAAGATGCTCTCCCCAGATCCCCCTACAAAAAATATTTTTTCTATAAAGAGCTTTAATGCCCAAGTCTATTAAGGAATTGTCGTTCCCAGGGAAGAATTCTTATTTTATATGAAAATAGGTTAAAAGGTCACTAACAGTAAAAAATAAAAATCTGATTATAAATGAAAAGAAGCCATTAATGTCCTGAGGGTAGAATATGTTAATCATGAAACATGACCTAGATAAGTCCTCACGTATCTAGTGCTAATCTTTAGCTGGGAAACCACAGGTGCTTGACATGAGAGGAAATTGGAGCCTCTAAAGTGAATGATAGTCCAAAGTTCTCATAGAGAAAGAAGTTCAGGATTATGATTCTACTTCAAAATGTTCTGTAAGATTGACAGAGAAGCCACAGAAATTGAAATTTCATAATAGGAATCTCTCCTAAGGAATCTCTCCTAAGTTCTTTTCTTTATCTCAGAGCCTTTAATCCACATCAGCTGTACACATGTCCTCACCCCTCCTGCAGAAAACAGGCCTGCCTTTGAGATATCCCAAGCTGGTTATTCCCTCAAAATCTTAAACTCATTATCCCTGGGTTTTTTATCCCTTTTTAAATTAAATTTACTGGGGTAACATTGACTAACATAATCATACAGGTTTCAAATTCATGATTCTATGATACATCATCTGCATATTGCATTGTGTACCCACTACCCAAAGCCAAATCTCCTTTTGTCACCACGTATTCAGGATTTGACCTCCCCTACCCTCTACTACTTTGCGCCCCATCTCCCTTATCTCTGTTCTTGCTTTGTGTGTATGCATGGCCAATTATGATAAAAATAGAAGAGTTTAAAATAAAACACAATTGTTTAAACTATTGCTCATATCAACGTCCCCTTCACAGCAGGCCAAACCTGACTCCACCAAGAATCCGGTTACTAGTCCAGCAGGTGGAGTCTTCAGGTTTGTCTGGAGGGGCAGGAGTTCCTGCCTCAGACACAGGAAGTAGAGTGAACACTGGAATTGAAAGGCACTGAGAGCCAGTCAGGAAATGGAAAGATTTAAAGGAAGTAAGATTAAGAGCAACTTCTATGCCCTGGTGGTTAGAGGCAGGATTGTGCTTGAGGATGTGATGCCAAAAGTTCAAATTCAGGAAAGAGGAAATCGGGCCCTGATGGGTGTGGCTCAGGGGGTTGAGTGCCATCCCACAATGGGAAAGATCTTCGGTTGGATTCCCAGATTCCCCGTCACGGCACATGCCTGGGTTTCAGGCCAGGCTGGGGGTGTGTGAGAGGCAACCGGTCACACTGGTTCACACCTAGATGTTTCTCTCCCTATTTCCCTCCCTTCTCATCTCTCTCAAAATAAATAAATAAAATATTTCAAAACAGAAAGAGAGAGGGAGAGAGAAATGGAACACAAAGACAAGTAAGTGGGTGCAATCAGAGTGGCTGCCATGGGCTGATGACTTTAAGGCTCATGTTGTCCCAGCAGATGGATGGCTCTGGCTATTTTAGAGGTCCCCAGACTAGCTATACCCGTTATGGCCCAACACATCTCAGCTGCTTGTTTCACTGTGCACTTCCAGCAATCACTCAACCAGAAATTCTCACTAAATCGTATCATTCTGATTAAAAGATCATCCACTCATTTGGCCAACAATCCAGAGCACTTAACACATTCCAGAAGCAACCCAGGTGCCAGAGGCACAGAGGTGAATCTCTGCTACCGAGAGTCTTTTCTTCAGTAAGTTTGAGTAATAAGAAGACAGACTATTGTGGGGTGATCAGTGAAAACACTATGAGCCAGCAAAGGAAAGAACTGTTCCAGGGGTGTCTGACCCTTTGGTGTCTCTGGGCTGCACTGGAAAAAGCAGCATTGTCTTAGACCAGACATTAAACACATTGCAACATGTAATCATAAAATCTCATAATGTTTTAATTAAACATACGGTTTTGTGTTGGGCCACATTCACAGCCATCCTGGACTGCATGTGTCCCGCCGGCCACAGGTAGGACACCCCTGTAATGGGGCAATCTGGAGCATGTTGGGGAGGAGGCAGCATCTAGAATGGTCTGAAGGAATGATGAGTATGATTGTACAAGTTTTGGGGAAGTCATCTTCTAAGCAAAGGGGCAATTCATAAGAGCAAATGTGTGAGGTTCACTTGAGTCATGAGATAAAAGGTTCAGATAATAAAATGGTTCAGTGTGACTGCCCGGGGGCGATGCTGTGGAAGTAAACTTGAAAGGAGGAAGTAGGGAAGCAAGCGTCAGGCACTATAAGGACTTTGAAGGAGCTTAATCTGGATTAGGTCACAGAAGGTCAACATTCCAAGGAACATCAGAGCTATTACAATAATTATGTGTGAGAGTATAAGACTCTGAAATAAGCAGAAGTTTAGGTAGATATAGAGGTCAGGGAGTGTTTGAGAAAGACTTCTTAAGTCTTCAGGTATCAAAGTGTAGACTGGACATTTTACTCTTGGCGTCTCGTAGGCGTTGCAAATTCTAAAATCCAGAACAAAACTCATCATTACTTTTCCAACCAAACCTTGTCTCCATGTTTTTCTATCCTGCTTAAGGCTCTTTCACCCATCCACTTTGCTGGCTAGAAACAAGTAAAAATTCCAACATTACTCCTCCCTTCTACCCATCTCCAGCTGGTCATCAAATCCTATTGATTTAGTGAGATAGATAAAGTGAGAATTACAAGTCAAAATTTCAAGATCAACATGAAGTCAAGAGTGCTTTATGCCCTTTTATGTCTGTGAAGTCTGGCCAGCTGAGAGGGATTGACTTCCCATGAAAGCCTAAAAGCCTCTGACCCCCAGAACAGTGGCATCCCTGGCGCCAAGTCCGTTTCCCCTGCTAAGCGCTCTCATCGCTTCCAAACTCTCCACGGCAACGCGATGAGGTTGATGGTCCTACCTCCCCTTTTCTATTTTCTCTCTCATCTGGAAAACAAAGCTATTCTAAAGATCCTTCCTGAATCCTTGACAAGAAGATATTTTGCAAAGACCTTTATAAAAATGTGCTAATGAAGCTGTGTAGTAATGTTTCTCAAATAGGTAGAACTTCAAGGTTATATCTAAGAATAAAATTCATTTGGGAATGAGGGAGGGAAATATAATAAACTACTAATCTAACAAATTTAGAAATGTAGAGGAGAGGGCGGGTGAAGAACAGAGAGTATGTACACGTACACAAATGTGAGATAGACAAAAATTTTAATTACGAGAATGCATTGTCAAAGCCTAGTCAAGTAAAAATGAAAACCAAGAAGAAATGGAGAGGAAAATACACATTACCAAAACTAACACTAGGAATAAAAAGTAGAGGAAAAAAACCCAAAATGGTATCAAAAACCTTCCTCGCAAAAAGCACATGTGCTGATAATCTCACAGATGAATTCTATAAAACCTTCAAGAAACAAATTGTTTAAAATTTTCCAACACAGATGGAAAGAACCCAAACTGCCAATATTTTTTCCAAAGCCTACATGACAGTGATATAGAAATCTGATAAACATAGCAAAAAAGAAAATTATAGTCTAATCTGATTCATGAATATTAATGCAAAAAATCTTTTCTAAAAATAGAAGTAGAAGCCAGAATCACACTAAGAGAATGACGTATCACTAACCATGCAAGGAAAATTCATTATTAAGATATATATTAATATAATTCACTTTATCAACAAGTCAAGCATGAAATTCTCCTCAAAATGTTATGCAAAAGAACTTTAAAACATAATAATAGCTGAAAATAGTTTAAACATTATACATGTTAAACACTATATGGATTTTAATTAAACACTTGAAAATGACTTCATTAAAAAAAGAAAAAAGTCAAAAGAGAAAAGCATCCTATATTATCAGCTTACTGATGCTGAAATGTCATTTTATTTTTAATTTCAATTTTTAATGAAATATAAATGTACGAAAACTCCATTGCATGATCTTACATATAACTCAGGCTTAAAGCCCATTATTCTGAATATGTTAATGTATTTAAAACACTTAGAAGAGTTTTTGGAAGATAATTAATATTACATACATATTCACTATTATTTATAATCAATGTAAGCATTATGAGAAATATTTTCATAGTATCAGTTATTTTTTAAAAATTAAAACACATCATCATTAATATTTGACACTGTTTTGAAAGTTCTCATCAATTAAATTAGCTAAGAGAAATAAAAGACATTAAGTGCTCATCAGTAAATGAATGGATCAAAAAACTGCGGTACATTTACACAATGGAATACGATGAAGCAGAAAGAAAGGAGCTCCTACCCTTCGCAACAGCATGGATGGAACTGGAGAGCATTATGCTAGGTGAAATAAGCCAGGTGGTAAAAGAAAAATACCATATGACGTCACCTATAAGTGGAACCTAATCAACAAAACAAACAAATGAGCAAAATAGAACCAGAGACATGGAAATAAAGAACAAACTGACAGTGACCAGAGGGGAAGGAGGAGGGAGACAACAGGGGAAAGAGGGGAAGGGTCAAGTCAAGGAACGTGTATAAAGGACCCATGGACAAAGACAATGGGGGTGATTGATTGTGGGAGGTGGGGGTGGGTAGGGGACAGTAATGGGGAAAATGGGGACAATTATAATTGAACAACAACAAAATAGTATTTTTAAATATAAAAAATAAATAAACTAACAAACAAAATGGAGACAGGGAACAGTCTGACAGCTGTCGGGGTGGGGGGGTGACTGGATGAAAGAAGGCGAAGGGATAAGACGAGGAACATAAGTGCGTAATCCATAGACACAGACGGCAGGGAGGCGAGGGCCAGAGGGAAGGCAGGGTGACGAGGGCTAGGAGGACAGAGGCAAAGGAGAAAAAATGGGGACAACTTGAATAATGTAAACAATGAAAATGAAGTTTTAAAAAAATTTAAAAATTGAAATAAGGTTAAACACTCGTCATTTTAAAATATATGATTTCACACCCAAGAAAATCCAATGAAAATGTATCTTATTATATTGATATATCAATATTATTTCTTATGTAAAAATGAGCAATTTCAAAAATATAATGGAAAAACTCATTTACAATATATACCAGAGGATAAACTATGTGTACCTGAAATTTGCAAGAGATGACCCCATTATAAAGTTTTAAAACACCAAAGGAAAAAAAAAATATATGTATATGAATAATAGAAAGATACACTTTATTCTTAGATAAGATTAAAGTTCTAAATATAGCAATTTTTTCACTCATTTTAAAGGTGAACAAGTTGACTCTAAAGCTTTATAAAATACTCAAAATTCTCCATTAAAAAAAATAAACCCAGAAGAGTCCTGAGGGAGGACTAGCCTCACCAGAGAACAGAACAGGACAAACATACTACAGAAGGAATGGCCGGTGCTGGCTCCTGCGAGAAGAGACTAATGAAACGCAGTGGAGAGTTCCGAGATAGGTCTAAATACACAGGGAACACACTGTAATAAATTTGGCATTACAAATTAATCAGTGGTAATAGGGTAACTACCCACCAACATGAAACTAAAACTATATTTTCTATCTGACTTCCTACATTAGTGAAAATTCTAAAGAAATGAAAGATTTACTTCTATATTTTTGTAGTAAAACTGCAGCAAGACCGCAGAATACTAGGCCCATTGCGTTATGTGGTAGCTGGAAGCGCGTACGTGTTCCAGCGTAGAGGGCGAGCCCTCGGACACGCGCGCTCTGAAGAAAAACCCGCCTGTCAATTGCCACCCTAGACGCTTCTCCTGGGTAATTTGAAATGATGTAAGTCTACTTCTTCCACTACTCAGAAGTAGGGATTCAAACATGATTTCTGAGTTATATTTCACCCCCTGAAAAAGAAAATAATGCAAACAATAGATTACGTTTCCTAAAAACAGAGGCAGGGACCGTGCTTGGCTCTTGGAACACAACTGGCGCTTACTGTGTGTGGGCCTGAGCCCCGCTCTCACCCTCATGAAAGGGCATCCCAGGTCTCCGGACCCTCTCCAGGCCTCTGCACCTCGCTCTCCCCACGCTTCCTTTCCATGCACTGTCCTCACCTTCTTATTTTTATTTGGAAAAGTTGTCTTCACCAATTCAGATCCCTGTTCTTCTACTCTTGAAACACCACCTAGAAGGACCTCTTGTTCTATGCAATGTGTTATTTTTTTTCAAATAAATTTCAAGTCACTCAATGTTCTAAAACTATTCTAAATGCACCCAAAATGTTGTAATCCCAAAACATAAGTTTAAGAAAGAAAGCATTAGGAATTGACATAAAGTTTCAAGTCTCCATATGTTTAGGGCTCTTTATAAATTGCTAAAATGTGATTATCAACACAACCATGAAAAAATGCACTCAAAGGACCAAAACTAGAAGAAAACATGAACATGTGAACATAATTGTTATGCTAGCACAGAATAGTGGTCATGATTCTTTTTTAGTCTATTTTGTAACATTCATATAAATGTTGTTACAATTTAAACTATACTCATTATAAACAAATTAAAATTTCAAACAGTTAAGGAAATCAAGTCTATTACACCATCCCAGAAAGGTATTACTATTATGATTTATTTTCTTTCTGTCTTTTTTTCTGTTCCATTTTATTTGCATACATACATATTTCATAAAATGTGATATTTTGTGAAGGTCTTTTTATGTAAGTTTTAGATATTAAGTATTCTATATCACTTTAAAATTTTTAAGAATATTTTGGTAGCTGCATAACAATCCAAGGAAAGTCTCTATCAGAATTTTGTTTACATCCTGGCTGGTGTGGCTCAGTGGGTTGTGTGCGGCCTGCAAACCAAAGGGTCACTGGTTCGATTCCCAGTCAGGGCACATGCCTGGGTTCAGGCCAGGTCTCCAGCAGGGGTGTGCAACAGGCAACCACACACTAATGTTTCTCTCCTTCCTTTCCCCTCTCTCTAAAAACAAATAAATAAAATCTTTAAAAAACACCAAAAACCAGATATTTGTTTACTTATTCCACTAGAGTGGACATTTAGAGATGATAGCAAAAGATTTCAGACAATGCTGTAACAGCAACCATAGCATTTCTGACCACTTACACAGGGTAGATCATTGCAAGCAGAATTGCTAGTCCAAATTTTTAAAATTTCCTATCTGGATATGTGTTATAAAACTGGTTTCAATGATTTTATTAATTGACATTGACCAGGCACCATCAAGTATAAGCCTCAGGTTTTGTGCTCTTTCTTTACAGTAATGATAACAGATTATTTAGATTGTATCTTCAAAAACAGAGGGGTTTCGAAAGACTAGCTCACTGGCTTATTCCTAAAAAATTTGAGTCTCATGTTTTCTAATCCATTGTCAAAAACTTTAGGTGAAAACCTAAGTAAGAAAACCTCCATTTGGGAAGTGCATGCAAAAATCCCCCGTAACACCCTCAACCCTCCTAATATTATGGACTCATGAAACCCATGGTCCTCAGACTCAGTGTCCCAGCAGAAATCAGCCTGGAGGATGGTTAAAATACAGACAACTGGGCCCTGCCTCAAATGTTTTCAATTCTGTCAGTCAGGTTGGGGCCCCAGAATGCACATCAGGAGCATCCCCATGAGTCAATGCGGCTGATCTGGGGACCTCACTCTGAGAACCATGGCACTGGGTGGTGACATGGAGCGTCTGTGGTGGCCCAAGTTCTGTCCCTGGTACATAGACTCAGCAATAAACAAGACAGGCAAGGTCCCTGCTCTCGTGGAGCTCATATGCTAATAAACGGGCATCGGAAACCAGGCAAGTACCCAAATGAGCAGGATTTTCTGGCAGTGTAAGCATTAAAGCCTCTTAGAAATTCTCTAGGGTGAGAACTGGCGTCCCCAAATAGAGCGCTGGCACCCATTTTCCATGCATCCTTTTTTTCTGGATAGTACAGGGATGGAGCCAGCAAGACCGATCCAACCACCTATTCTGGTTTAACAAATTTCTTCTCAAACTAGGCAAAAAGACTAACTCTGGACCGAAAACCCAGTCGTTAAAGAATAAAGGGAAGAATATTTCTCCCATTTACATTTCTGGAAAGTACACTGTTATACTTTGTAGAACCAGGAGAGAAAATAATAGGCCTTTTGTGTCAGAATACTGAATCCTCACAGCCGCTCTCACTCCAGGCCTAGCGATACCCAAGTAAAATCCATAAAATAAGACTATATACTCAAACTGTGCATGCAGACCACCTGACTGAGCAGAATCCACGGAAATGGGACAAATAACTCTTGTACTAAAACTGCTTCAAACAAAATGGAAGTCAATTACTCAAATGTAATTGAACACCACATATCTACTTCACTTTTGCAAGATGCCTTCTTCCCAAATGCATTTGCTATCGGGTATTAAAGGACATTAGATAACAGTGTTCATCCCACCCCATGTGTCCTGCCCGCCCACCCCCAATCACCGCGGCATTGCCTTCAAGATCTGCTCTTAGAGAAGCAAAGTACCCTGTTCCCTTTTGCTTCCACAGAAGCTTTAAGGTCAGACCTGATTCATAGCCTTTGTTATAAATAACTGAGTTCCTTAGCATTTACTCACTGCCATTTTGCTGTAGGGCATAAGACAGTCCATTTCACAGTTTTTCGACTCCAGAGCTGGCTTTCAAACATATTTTACACACTGTGGCAGTATATCCAAATACATGTATATCTGAAACACAACTTTACAAAACAGTATTTATAGCCACTACACAGGAAGCATGCTGACATTTCGTTTCACTTCTTTTGTCTTTCACGTCAGTAAAGCCCACTAAATTGATTTCACAACCTAAGGGTCAGGACCCACAGATTTGAACATCTCTGTTTAGGATAGATGTAAATTCCACAAATCCACAAGATCCATCCCTCAAAAGAAATGAGTTGGGTGACTCTTACCTTAGCTTTGGAAGATGGAGGGGGGGAAGAAATTGTACTTATTCGGTGTGCAGCTCAGGCTCCAGCAGCCCCCTGGGACCAGGAGGTACACTTAAGTACCTAGTCTGAACCACAGGTGTAACCTGGGCCTGTCCCGTCCTTGGTGGAAACAGAAAAGCTGTGGCCAATTTCAGGATTGAGATCAGCTCAAACCAACAGAACTTCAGCGAGGATGGAAATGTTCCGTGTCTGTGTTGTTCAACACAATAACCTCCAGCCTCGTGTGACTTGATCACTTAAAACGTGGCTAGTGTGACTGGGTACCCGAATTTTTTATTTTAACTAATGATTTAGATTTTAATAGACACTTGAGTCCAGTGGCTACCATAGCGGACAGAGCTGGCCCACATTCTCAAAGCATTTGCCACATCTCTGTATTGAAGATTTCTGCCAGACAAATTAATATTGAACGTTCTGCCCTTCTAGTAGCCTGAAAATGTTGTTTCCTTAGGATTCTAATTCTCTTTGTTTAGAACTGCTCAAACAGACAGGGATTGTGGAGATTTCTTCTGAGACCAAAGGACACACCAATTTGCTCCACACAGTGAGAAGATATAGCTAAACCACGGGAAGGCCTCGCCCCTTCTGGTATGAGTCCACTGCAGCCCAAGGAGGTCCTCGTTCTCCCCAACTCTCAGGCGAGCTGACTCCCTGGGACACGTGACTCCTGTCTCCACCTAGGTTCCTTCTCCCTGCAAGAGACCTAAGAAACCACACACAGAGGGGAGAAAATGCAGACAACTGTAATTGAACAACAATAAAGTAATTTAAAAAAAAGAAAAGAAACCACACACATACCCAGCCTCTGAGGACAGATACACAAGCATTACCTTTCACCTCATTTGCTCCTCTTAGCAACTTGGTGGACAGCACACACGAGCTCCAGCATGCTAAGCAGAGAAGTAAGGTGAAACAGAAATGTGACTTCCCCGGAGTTGCTCCCAGGTAAATTTCTCTTTGATCTCTTAATAGTGACAAGTGCTCTGGTGTCAGCTTTCATAAATGGCTTCGACAGCTGCAGCCCTCAGTTCAAGGTGGCCCAGAATGGTTGCACTCTTACCTAACTCTCTGCAGCTGATACGGCATTAGATGTCCAGTGGCCCTTGGAAACTCACGGCCAAGTTCAGGAACCATGCTTTCCAACTGAATTCCCCAATCTCCTCCACTCTCTAGGTGTTCCCTGGGAGCCGTGATCTAAGAGAACTAAACAAGGTATGATTTGATTTTCCTTCCAAACGAGCCATGATTTGGGATCAAGCCTGGTTTAAAACAAAGTTATTAAGCAAATGAAGCTCATCTTCCAGTACATTCACCTCCTCTGCCGTCAACTCCAGTCCATTAAATGCTCAGGCCATTAAATGTTGGTGTCCAAGTTCCCGGTCACTTCCTATTGCCCACGGTCTCATTCTGAGACACAACAACCCAGACGTAGCACCCTACTTTCCCCACTTAGAAATGCACAACAATATCTTGTTCTTAAAACTTATCTATTCCAGCCAGGTACAATATTTAGGACCTTATTAGAGAAAGTAATCTAATAAAGCATCCTGCCCAAGGTGTGAATCTAATAAAATCAGCATGCGGTGAGGTACATAGTGACCTTATAGAAATAATGCCTTAACTCATTTTATGGTTAACATTTCATGCCTCATAGCATATCTAGAAGATATTTTTTGACTTGCAAACATCTTATAATTCTTCAATCTTATAGAAACTTCCTCTGCCTATAGCTATAGTGATATCAGTAGTAAATCAAAACTAACTGCCTCAAAAGCCCACATAATTGATGCATCTCTGCTATGGAAGTAACGGTAATTTCTGGGTGAAGGTGTATGAACACTTCTGGGTTTCCAAAGCACTGTGGAATATCTGACTCAAGTCAGGAGCCTGGGCTTAGTTTTAAGTAAGGCATTTCCCAAACTTTGCCTTGTTCTGTCCTGTACCTCTTCACCACCAATAACGTCAGACTCGGTGACCTCCAAATGTTACACAAAGCAGAGCGCCAAACCACCCAGTTCATCTTTGAAGAAGTTGTTGACAACCCATTTGAAGGTGGAAAGGAGAGTTAACAATAAAACCAGATCCTATCGGAAGTCTTAGCCCACTGACGTCTCAACCTGTGCAATACGAATAAACAGACGGACTGAACTGGGACTTTCAAATGGTAAAAATCAAGGAGGTTCTCTAAAGTATAGTACCTGGTTGTAAGCTTCAGAAGGGTTGTGAGCTTTCAGAGAAAGGAGAGGAAAGACTATCTATATACATAACATTGATATCCCCTTTTTTAGTTCCGTGAGTCCCAGCCATTGCTTCTCAAATGCATGTTTCCGGGGATACCCTTGCTCACCACCCTGCAGAGGGGCTTACCCCATGAAACACCTTCCCTGCCTTGAACTGATCTAGCCAGAACTTGTGAGCAATATCAGTGATGTGAAATTGCAATAATTTGCTTTGTTTGTCTGTTACCTCTAAGACATTTCAATACTGTACATATTTTACTTTCTTCAATTCAGTTCATTCAGTTCAATTCAGAGTATTCTCCAGTCTCCATGGGTGTTGGATGTGCATGAGCTCATATCAGCACTTGGATGTTAACAGGCCTCCCAGGTTAGCAAGGTCAAGCCTGAGCCCCTTACCCTACGCTGCACAAACCTTCCCTGCAGTCTTCCCCACTGCGGAATATGGCAAAATGTTCAGGCCAGGTCATATCAGTGTGATGTGTATTATGGCAAACACTTTCCTGTGGTCTTGCAGACGTGTACTTATTATTTCACACAATCAATTGTGTGTGTGCATCATATACACGGCCCGGCAGAAGTAACACCTGCTTGAGTGTGGTTGGTGGGGTGTACATGGGTGTAATAATTTATAGCTTTAATGTGACCATTTCACCTAAGATGTCACATGGTGTGCTTGAATGTGATATTGTTATGTTACAGAATTACATGCTTATGCTTTTGTCATAAAAGATTTTGAATAATAAAGGTGCATTATTTGTGCTGCGCCCTGTATATATTTCCGTTTGTACTGTTTCACAAAAATGGGTGTCATAGACATTCCACGAGGAATATACAAGCAGCTGTGACATAACTTACTTTTCTAATGGCTGTGTGATATTCCACGTTGTGGACACGCCAGCCTCCTTCTGATGATAATCAGGCTGTCTCTAAGTTATTGTTACTACACCAATGCCCGGCACAGCCTTTTGAGGCTAATGCTTTCAACTTTAAGGATATATATATGTATATAACTAAAAGTGTCTCAGTCTCATGAAAGGATAAGATTCTCAGGAAAAATTTATGATGAAGGCTATTTTAAAAATGATTTTTCCTGCAAGACTGCTCTCTGACATTTATTTCTATTTCCAATTGTTGATGACCAACTTTGTTTAAATTTTATTAAAAATCCTTCTGAAATAAGTTTTTAAAATGCTCAGGCCAAAAACACAGGAATCACCCTAGATTCCTGTCTTCACTTCAGATTCTACATCGAGTCCAGCAGCAAAGCCTATGTCTCTGCCTTCCGATTACACAGGCTAACCCTACTCACCACCTCCACGGCTACCCCCAAACCATCCCCTCCTCTCACCTGGCTGTTGTGGAACCTCAGGAACCTGCCTGCTAAGAATCTCTCCTGACCCCCTATTTCAATGCAGCAGCCAGAGCGATCCCATTAAAATGTTTATCAGATGATATTCCCTCCAGGCCTTGCATCAACTTCCCATGTCACTAAGAACAAAAGTAAAGATCCTTACAGTAATCTGCATAAGCCTTCCTTAGCTGCCTCCTGTCCCCAGTTCTCAAACCTCTTCCCCTTCTGTCCTGCCCCACATCATTCTGCTGCAGCCACCACCGAGGCCTCTTCGGCCTCTTCGCCATTCCTGTGACAGGCTAGGAACTCTCCTGCCTCGGGCTTTGCTCCTGCTGTCTTCTCTTCCTTTCTCTCCCCGCCCCTCCACATGGCTTCACTCTCACTCTTCACCTTAGAATTTTAGCAAATGTCACATTCTTAGTGAAGCCTTCCCTGGATTTCCAATCTAAAATGCAGTTTCCACACGCATACACGCAACAAACTCACTCCCTCTCCGCACTTACTAGTCCATCTTTATCTGTGGCACGTATCACTACTTAAAACACCATATATTGCATTTCACCTATCTTCATTTTTATTTATTTATTTATTTATTTTTACAGAGAGGGGAAGGGAGGAAGAAAGAGAGGGAGAGAAACATCAATGTGTGGTTGCCCCCATGTACCCCCAACTGGGGACCTGGCCCACAACCCAGGCATGTGCCCTGACTGGGAACTGAACCAGTGACCTTTTGATTTCCAGGTCAGGGCTCCATCCACTTAGCTACACCAGCCAGGGCTCACTTTTCTGTATTGGATTTCTGTCCTATTTGAATATAAGCTTTGTGAAGACAGAAATTTTTGTGTGCTCTGTTCCACTGTTGAACCCCTCAGCTTCTAGAACAATGCCAGGCACATAATAGGTACTCCATAAATATTTGGTGATGGAAAAAATACAATAAAAATAAAAATTAAATTAAGTAAATAATTGCATATTTGGTGAACTGGGGAGAAAACATTGCTATGTATGCAGCTTTTGTAAGCTGGTAGCACCCTCCTGCGTTCCTTTAGGCTCTGGCACGTCTACTCCTTGAGTCTCGGCAGTCCCAGCAGGCACCTGACCTGAGCGCGTCCTTGCCGCAGCTGCCCTGTCTGTCCGCTCTGCTCCAGCTCCTTCCTCACCACCAGCGGCCCGTGCCTGTGCCACTGCTGCGCACCTCAAGGCCCCTCCTGAGCAGATGTCCCCACCATTTCTGATCACCAAGCACCACAGGCCTGGGCCGCTGCCGCCAGTACCGCCTTTGCACCAATCCCTGTCCTCCCCTTGACATTTCTGGCCTGAGCTTGACCACAGGCCTTTTCCTTAATTCCTTGGAGCAACTGCTTCACTAACTAGTGTAGTCCTGAGTGAGCAATTTACCCTCTCCACTCCTCAGTATTCTCATCTGTAAAATGCAAATAACACCTATCTCATTGCATGATTAGAAGACTGCAGCTAATATACAATGATCATCATCATCATCATTGGCCCATCTGTGGTGATCATTATTAATATTCTCTTTAGAACAGCTCTTCTGGGAACCCACAGGCCCTGGGCCATAGTCCCAGGCTCCCTTAGGGCCGACTTCCTAATGAACCCCCAGGCTTCTCTCCGGGAGGACACAGGGCAGCCCCACCATGCAGAAGCATCCTGAGTCACATCTGGGCACCTGTGAGTGTGAGCCCCAAAGAGCAAGGAGGCCACGCAAGGCAGGAATGACCCCTCCTTTGGACCTAAGTTCCACCTTCCTTCCAGGGCCCCGACTCCTCTCCAGATGAGCACCAGAGGAAATGTCCACACCTCATAAGGGCAGCCCTATGCCCAACCACAGCAGACTTCTTACCCATTTAATCACTAACTACTGACATACTCACCAACACTAGTAGCAGCAACTTATTTTCTTGAACTTCTTTTCCCTTTAAAAAAAAAAGTCATCAACTCTGTGACTCTGAGCAAGTTGCCTAAGTACTCTGTACCATATTTTCTCAGCTATAAAAGTAGAAATAAATCATACCTGCCTCATAAAGTTGTTGTGTGGATTAAGTGAGTTAATACATACCAAGGTGTTAGAGCAGTGCCTGGCACACGGTAAAAACTTTAAAAGATGAATGACTGCTATCCTCCCATAGCAATATTATAGAGACAGTCCTCTCTCCTGCATCCAGCTCACTGTACACACCCTGGTTTACCTCGCCTTTGCCTCTCCAAGGATGGAAATACTGAGAACTAGGATTCATTTTTTCCCCATTTCTGTTTTCTGTGCACAGTAGGGGGTCTAGCACAAAGTAGACTCTTGGTGCATTTTTATGGTGTAAAGAAATGAATGAGTAAATGCATTCATGACTGGATGATTTTCTTATTCAGGGTCACAGCAAAACCCAGGTTATTGAAGAAAAATAACTCCTGCAAGCAAGAAACAGTAAAGAACACAAGCAGAGAAAGAAGCATCTCAAAGAACAACGCTGTTCCTTGCAAATGTGGCAGAGATTCACCTGATGATGGATTGGGCCCCTGGGAAGCATCCATCACTTCTAATCCTGGGCTCCGCTGGAGGAAATGAACCCTACATGCATGAATTAGTGAGAGGCACGATAGTGATTCGTGTTCCTTTCGCAATTTCCTCTTCTGCACAGCCGCTTATGCAGATAGAACAAGATGACATGGTTACATCAGGAACAGAGTGAGACACGGAAATTGATGACAATAAAGATTTATTCTGGATTTGGCCTTAAAGAAAAGACTCCACAAAAAAGGGAACTGTTATTTTAATTTTACGATTTAATAATATTGCAAAAGTCATCTTGAAGTTGTCATGGAAAAACAAAAGAGCAATCATAATTTTAAAACCAGTGGAAAGAAAAGAGAGAGAGAATCTAAGTAAAATTCCTACAGTTTAAACTAATATCTGAGCAGAGATGAAGGTATTAGAGGCCACATGGAACCCAACACCTTTAGGAAGAAATTTTTTCACTGCTGTGAGAAAGTATTGAGTTCAGCAATGGGTGCTTTGCGCTACTAGATGGATCACTAGTGACCCTCGCTCAGAAATTGAACCTGACGATGCCATATATTAACAAGCAGATTCACATAAACGTTTTTACTTATTCTCTCAACTCATCCACAACATGGGTGTTAAAGTTACTCTCATTTTGCAGATAAAACTGAGAAACACAAAGTGGCTGTCTGAGGATCAGCCCGTCGGCGGATGGCAGCGTGGCCTTGGCACCCAGGCATCCTCCCCAAGGAGCCCGCTCCCCTCTGGCCACAGGCCCTGCACTTCAGGCCCTTCTGTTTAAGCCGTGTTGAAAGTGATAGAAACTATACGTGAAATGCACTTCAATCCTCAATCAGGAAACACAGAAGAAGGACAAGAAGGGACGAAAGGTAATTTATAGAACATGACACAAGAACATCTGAAGGCACCAGCAACCACACTAAACTCCTTGGTGAATATTTTTTTTCAGAAAGGACAACTTTGGAGACAGGAACCCTTCTCACCTTGGCTGCCGTGAACTGAAGCAATACTCAACCCCCTGCAATGTCCTGAAAGCGTGGGTTATGGTAAGTATGTCAATCTAATATGGGAAAACTGGCCCAAATAGTCATCCTGGACTGGAGAAAGCCATGGTTTCAGGAAACCAAACGCTGATTTCTATAAATTAACGTAGATAGTTGAAATGTAAAGACTACAGTAGAATATGAATATTTATTATTACTTATCATATTCATAAAATTTAACATTCTGTGAAATATATCCCAATAATGCTTATGCTGTTCTTCAGAATTTCTCCAGATTGGCTCATATCAATGACAAAAGCAGCGATGTGAGAAATTCTTACTGATGCCCTGACTGGCCCTTCTATAGGGCATGTGCAGGGAGCACATCACGTCCGATGAGTTCCTGGAAAATATTCTCAGTTGCCTTGGAAGCCAGCAAGCTTCCGGGGATGGGGGGGGCGGGGCGGGGACAGTGTTTATGCTAGATTAAAACACAGGTTCAGAGTTATTTTCTAAACTTGGAGAAGAAAGAGTGAAAAAGGCAGACAAAATCTTTAAAAGTCTAGCACAGAAGACCTCATCTGAGGTGGTCAGAAGTGGGTTATCACACTTGCTCCCCCTAAAATTCCAGTCCCATTGACCTTGTCACATAAGTGGGCTGGATGGAGGCAAATTGCTCACACCTTTGTTTACCTGCCGAGCCAGGCCGCCCAGGAGATCCTGTTTGTTCTCTGTGTAGAGAATCCCATGTTCCTGGAAGGGCTGCTGTGAAAGGTCTGATGGGGTGGGAACAGAACAAGAACGAGAAGGTAAAACCCCAGAGCATCCTTCCCAGCTCTCCATTCCTTCTTGCAAGAGGATGCCTGTACCTCTGTCTAGTGTTTCAGTCACTTTCTCTTCCTTTGCACTTTACATAGATGGAGACTTTTAATCTTGCCTCTATGTAGTAGGTACTGTTATCATACCCCTTTTAAAGGTAAATAAGTAGAGACTCAGAGAGCTTGATCAACTTGACTCAAGTTGTAAAGCTAGCAAACAGAGCTGAGATTTGAACCCAGAAGGCTGAGCCAAGAGACCGCTGTGTGCCCACGTCTTGGCTGCACCGCCCTACGCCCTACAGATGTTCTCGCACCGAGAGCATACGGGACCGCAGGGCCGGGCTCCGCACCTTCAGCACGTTTGGGATTTGTCCGTGTCTGTCCAGTTAAGGCAATACTCCTTGAAAGTTCTTACTTGTAAAAACAAACTATTTTTAAAATAGACCCTGAGGTTTCTATTCCTAGAATTCGTCCCAGTAATAAAATAATTAAAAAGCCAATTACTGATTTATCATTTCTTAAGAAAAGTGCCTTCTTCCTGGCTGAGAATTCCCCAGGATCCTGGTGGGATGAACAACAAATGGGTCATGAATATGATAACTCCTGGCTAGCTACAGGAAGGGGTGCCCCGAACCTGCAATTAGTTGGTGCGACATGATTCCCCCAACTGCTAAATGTTTTAGGGAAATGAATCATCCTGGCAGGCACCCACATATTTTCACAGTATGTATACATTTCAGAAAGAATGCATTTGAAGAAATAACAGAACTGTGCCCCCTAGCCAAGGGAAGAAGAAATATAACTCTAGGTTCCAAGGAGGTGGGAGAGGCTCCCTTTCTCTTTCTTCATAACACCGTAATTCAGCCTCTCAGCCGTGTGCTGCCATGCCTGATCTTTCCCCTTTTAATTTACTGTCTGTGCTCCTGCCACTGGGGCCTGAGGGAGGCCAGCATGTCACTTCAGCACAGTGATGTCTCTCCCTCACCTGGTCTCTTTCCCGCTTACCCAAGTTGTATCCTGCATGAACTGTAATGGAGAAGGAATCTTATCTCAAGAATTTGCAAAGTCCAAGAGCAAAGAAGTGATAAAGTAGAAACAATTCCCTCAGCCTCAGGCTCTCAAAGCTTATGTCTGTCTGCTCTGCTCCTTCACTATATTAGGGTGTGTGCCCTTCACCATTCATTCACCCAATATTAATGGAGCACCTAATAAATGCTAGGTACTGTGGAGGACATAGGGTTACAGTACAGGACAGACACTGCCGATCGCTTACCAGCAGCCTTTCCTTTCAACTTCCTTACTTAGAGAACACTAATTTTAAGTATCGAACCCTCAAGGAAGGTAGCCCTGTCTCCATGCCAGCTGATTAGTCTGTCAGGAGCCAGTAAACTATGGCTCACAAGCCAAATCCAGCCCACTGGCTGTTTCTGTACATAAGGATGTGTACAACCACATGACTTATTCACACATTGTCTACAAACGTTACCGTATTACAATAGCAGAACTGAGTAATTGCCAGAGAAGCCACATGGCTTGCAAAACTGTATTATCTGCCACCTGACCCTGCTGTCAGAAAAAAGCTTGCTGACTGCTGGTCTAAGCCAATCATTGTAATACCATTCCCCTTGCGAGTGTTGGGTTTCGTTCACAGGTGGACAGGTGACCCCAGTGCTGATAAATGACATTTGAGGAGAAGTCTGCTGGGAGTAATTAGGGGAAGAAAGAGATTCCTTTTCTTCTATTAAAGATGATCTCTAGAACAATGGTAGCTATCTTGCATTCATGAGGGAGGCCAGTCTGAGGACTACATTGACATCCCGGCATTGGTAGAGCAGAAAGAAGGAAATAACCTGAATCCTTGATGACATCTTTGAGCTGTTGAACTGCCAGCCCTGGAATAAGACACCTCTGCATTTCCTGCCACGGGAGACACTGTGCCCTCACTGTTTCGGCAGACAGATTAGGACTATCACCTCTGCTCCTGGTGAGTTGGCCCCTCCCCTTCGTGTTTAAGAAATAACCATCCTTCACCCTGATAATATTCTTTGGTCTAGTGTGCACTTTGTCCAATATTAGAATAGCCACTCCAGCTTTTTGGGGGGGCTAGTATTAGCACACAAACCACTTGTCCACCTGTTCTGTATTTCTCGTAGGCAGGATATGGTTGCCTCTTGCTTTTTCATACCATCTGGCAGCACATACCTTTTCATTGGGGTATTTAGACCATTTACACCTAACGTGACTGTTAATAAAGTTCAGTTTACATCTGTCATCTTGCTATTTGTTTTTTATTTGGCCAGCCTGTGCACTGTGTCCTTTTCCTCTTTTTCTGCTTTTTTAGAATTATTTTATGGTTCTATAAAAGCTCCTTTCCTGGGAAGCTTTTAGTGGTGGCTTTAGGATTTGTAGAATACAAAGTAATTTGACGTCATATCATGCATTGTATTGTGAACTTTGTAACCGTGCGCTTCTATTTCTCCTCTCACAGCATCTGCGCTGTTCCCGTTCCACCCTGTATTTCACGTGCGTTGCCTATTCCTCATGCATCGGTATTGTTTTTGTTTAAACAATGAGTTATTATTTTAAAAGATTAGGTAATAAGAAAGAATCTTAAATACAGTCAATTAGCAGATTAAAAGGTTTAAGTAGTAAGAAAAATCTCAAATATGTACTATTTCTGGTGTTCTTTATTCCTTCGTATAGGTCCATATATCCAAATGGTATATTTTCCTTCTACTTGAAAACTTACATCAATATTTCTTAAAGTGCAGATTTGCTGGATGCATTCTATCAGCTTTTGTATATTTTTTCAAATTTTTTAATTTTTTTCTTCATTTTTGAAAGATATTTTCACTGGATGTAGATTCTGGTTGACAGCTATTCTCCCAGAACTTTAAAAAGTCACACCATTGTCTTCCTGCTTGTGTTGTTTCCTGTGAGAAAAACTGCCATAACCTTATATTTCTCCCTCTGTATGTAACATGTCTTTTTCTTTTGGCTGTTATCAGGATTTTCTCTTTATCATTGATTTTGGGCAATTTAAATATGTTGTGCCTCGGCGTGTTTTTATTCGTGTTCATTGTGCTTGAGTTTCATTGAGCTTCTTGGATCTCTGAGGTTATAGTTACCAAATTTGGAAAAATTTCAGCCATTATTTTTTCAAATATTTTTCATGTCCACATTTCTTTCTTTCCTCCTTTGGGGACTCCAGTAATGTTTATGTTATACAGCTTGAACTTGTCACGCCCCGTAGCTCACTGATGGTGTATTCACTTTTGTTTTCACCTTTTTCCCCTTTTTGCTCTATTTTGCATAGTCTCTATTTCTACATCTTCCAGGTTAAATACCCTTTTCTTCTGTAATGTCTAATCTGCAATTAATCCCAGGCAAATTATTTCTTATCCTTCTCTATTTTTTTCAAAGTTTATTTGGATCTTTTTTTTATATATCTTCCATGTTTCTACCTAATGTTTTGAACAATAACTATTTTAAAGTCCTTGTCTGTTCATTCTAAGTTGTATTTAAGTTTTGGGTCAGTTTTGGTTGACTGGCTTGTCTCATTACAGGCTGTAATTTTCTGCTTCTTTGTATGCCTCATAGTTTTTCCTGGATTCTAGCCATTGTAAATCTTACCTCGTTCGGGGCTGGGCATTTCTGTGCTGTTATAAATGTGCTTGACCTTTGTTCTGGAAAGCAGTTAGGCTTCATGGGTGTAGTCTGATTCTATCAGGATTTTCTTTCAAGATTTATTATTCAGAACCAGAGTGGGAGAGCCTATGGAGCAAATTATTTCCTACAAAACACGACCCTCCTGTGTACTTTACCCAGTGCGCCTTGACATGAGGTGGTCGATTCCGGTGGGTATGCACAGGCACTATGCCCAGCCTTACGTAGGCAGTAGGCACTGATATCTCTGACACTTTGGGATATGTTCTACCCCTGTTTCTGGAGGCACCTGCATGCAGTGATTGGTACTCAGCTGAATACTCTCCAGTATCTTCTCTTCCTCAGGTCTCCTTATTTCAACAGCCTCAGCAACAACTAAACCTCTAACATCACACCTCAACCTTTCATTTCCCCAGTCCTGGTCTCTCCCCAAGTTGAAGTCCAGTATTTTTTCAGTGAACTCTACCTGGATTAACTACAAACACTTGAAATACAATACACCCAAAACAGATCTTTCCATCTTCCTCTTCCTCCAGAAGCTCTTTCTTCTAACCTTTATAACCCAGTGGCTCCCACTAACCCATTTAATGTTAGTATCATTTCAAGTAGACCCCGAACCCCACAGAGACATTGGAATGGCCTCCTTTCTCACTTTCTAATGTATTTTAATTATGTCAGAATCTTCTTTCAAAGCTTCAGTGATTAAAAATTGCTTGCTGAAAAAGTTTAAACCAAAAAAGACCCACTTTGTTACTCAAGCCCTCTATAATCTCGTAACCTTTCCACCCACATCCCCTGCCACCACGTGGCACAGAGTCGGTGCCTTAGCCAAACTACCCAGTCACACGTCTCACCCCTCCCTCATACCACGCACACTCTGTGCGGGAATGTCTTCTCTCTCAGCCACTGCTATCACAACTGTGCGTATCTTCCATGGCAGTGTGATGGGTGCAATGTACTCAGAATGCAATGGTCAAGTTCTAAAATTTTGCTTACACTTTTATTCAAAATTTCCACATTTAGGATGGTATTTTATGGTAATGATGGATGTGCACCACAAGTTAGCTAAAAGGATGTTTATATTACCAATGTTTATAATGGGAAAAATTGGAAACAACTTGAATGTTCAATAATAGGATATTTAAAAATAAAATATGCAGCCATTTAAAAATGTTATGGAGAGATATTTATTGATATAGAAACATGCTTTCTATATATTAAGAAAAAATAATAACAGGATGAATCTAATGTAATCCTAACTTTATTTTGTAAATGTAATGAATAGATTGACAGTATCTAGATAACTAGACAGATATGTAGAATAAAGAATAAAAAGAATATATACCAAACTATTAACAGTGGTTATTTCTATGTGGTCAAATAACAGAATTGTCTCTGTTTGCTTATACTTATTGGTCTGATTTTCTATAACAAATATGTATTATTTTCATAGCTTGCTAAACCTTTCACTGTTATTTAAGAACAAGCCCTCAAGCAATCTCCTTTCTGGATAACCAGACACCTGTCTATCATTTATGCTACCTAGGAGCTTCTGTCACAGACAACTCTGTGTGTGCCGCTATTTCTTCTACAAGATCCTCAAGTGCTGATGGCAGAGGTTCTGTCCTCAAGCGCAGTGGGCCTCCTGCACCACACAGGCTGGATGCTCACGAATGACACTAGCAAGCTGACGTTCAGCAGTGGTGAGCGGCACAAAGCCCGCGGATATGAAAAGACAACGGCCAATGGTGGATGCAAGTGTTACATTTGGTTTACTCTGAGGTTTTCAATCCCCCTTCTTTAATTCTCCCGCTGCCTCTAGGAGAACCTTTTATATTCTACCTTTTTGTAAATTTTATTCTACCTTTTGAAACTTTTTGTATTATTCCTACTATAGGAAAATATCATGTCCAACATTTCAGTTCTCCATTTCCCAAGGAAAAAAATCATGGAATATGTTTGATATTTTAAAACCCCATTAACCTACAATATTGACAATATATTCTGTAGTTGATAGCACCATAAACTCTCTCGCCAGAAGACTATTTCCACTCCTTCAAAAACACACCTCCAGGCCCACTGCCTGGCAGATTGGAGGGACGCGCAAAGCTTCACTGGCCTGGTAGACATTCTCTGGGGGAGTAATTACTAACCAACATGCAGTCTGCAAGAAAAACAATGAGGGTGGAAACTATTATTTGTACGCGGACTTGATCTCAGGAGTAATAGTTAAACGTGGTGTTCTGTAGTTCTATTCCAGAAGGTATCAAGGGCTGATATATGCCAAGATGTATGCAAACTCAAAGCAAAATCTAAGGTAAAATTACCCACAGTGGAGTTTTCCTCTGGAAGGACCTGCAGTCTAGAATTCTGTTCCCAAAATACTTGAAAATGTCACCAGCGCTTCCCTACTTCTTTCAGAGGTAAAGCTCCGTCCTGTTCCATCTGTATCTCAAAAGCAAGAGGTAGAACCCTTACTTTCCACTTCATGTGGGCACAGTTTACTTCTAACAAGGCTGAGTACAATGCTGAAAGGTGTTCTTCCCTGCCTTTGCTTGGAACTTGATTGGCATAACCTGTAAAGTCATAAGACAAGGTTCTGAAATTTTCATGAACATGAGATTTACCTGGGGAGCTGCACTGTTTATCGAATGCTGAGAAACAAGGAGCTTCAACACTCAGCGGCTGGGGGAGGGGGGGAAAGGGCAAGAATTCAGAGGAGGCTTGGCTGGCGGTTCAGGCTCAGAGAGTGCTCAGTGGTTGTAGTCAGAAGTCCACTGCGGCTGCAGCCGTCGGAAAGCTAGACTGGGGTACAGGGTCTACTTCCAGTGGGGCAAGTCAGCCACGTGGCTGTTGCTAGAAAACCTCTGCTTCTCTCCCCAGGGCTGCTGATATCCTCAAGGCGTGGGGGCTAGCTTCCCCAGACCACACCCAGCGGGCAGGAAGAGACCAAGCAGAACCACGACGCCTTTCATAATGGACCCTTAGAAGTCCACACTGTCAGTTCTGTATTCTTTTGGTCCTATGGGTCAGCCTGACTCCATGTGGGAGGCCACACAAAGGCATGAATACCAGGTAAGGCACATGGGGACAGGTCGTCTTGGAGGCTGGCTACCACAGTCCACCCTCTAGCCTCCAATCCTGAGCCAGGTGCTGTAATGGGATGAGACTTGGGGGTTGCAGGGCAGAGGATGAGTGTTTTCTACACACGGAGGGATATGAGTTGTCATGGCCTGACATAGAGTAGTCTCCAACTATGGCACACCTATATATTTATCCCATCTCACGTGTTCTTCTTACAATATGACTAGCATTCCTCACACTGAGAGATGGGGTCTAGGTTTCCTTCCCTTGATTTAGGATAGGGATCGGATGACTGCCCCAACCAATGGAGGAGGGCATATGGCTAAAGATATCCTAGTATTATGTAACTTTCTGAAGCTGGGACACAGTAAGGATACTGCTTCTGCCCTAGCTGGTGCTCTTTCTCTCCAGGAACAATTGTTCTGGAGACATAAACACTCTCTCGTGAGGAAGCCAAGGCTACACAGAGAGGTCGTGTGCAGGTATTGTTGCCGACAGCTGCAGCGAGACCCCCAGCGGACAGGCAGCATTAACTGCCAGGCATGTGACTGAGCAGCCTTCAGGGGCTTCCTGCCCCAACCCGAGTCTTCCAGCCAAGGCCTCAGATGTTGGGAGGGGAAGACGAGCCATCTGCTCCATGCCCTGTGTGAACAACTGACCCACAAGAACCATAAGAGATAATACTGATGATGACTTTTTTAAAGTCATGAAGTTTTGAGGTAAGAAATAACTAAAATAGTAAGTTTAAATATGCTTGTCACAGCTACAAATCTCCAGCCCCCACTCCAGACCACTGAATGCGATTGCCTAGGCAGGAAAAAGCCTGGGAAATTGCTAATTTATCAAGTTCCCCAGCTGACTCTTATTATCAGTGATGTTGATGGAGTATCTTCCTACTTCATGTGTCTTAACAGAATAATTCACAGTACTTGTTCTTTACCTCCATCTATGCATTTTATCTCCTCCGTGAGAAGTAGACATTGAGTTTAAATATGGTTCCAGATGAGATGCTTTTGTATTTTTAACTCTTAAATTTTATAGTAAATCACCAGAAGGTAGTGTTTGAAGAAGCATTGTGGAAAAACAGTACAAAAATTTTATATATTTTCAGACAGGTCCTGAAATTTTCTGTCTTAAATCTTTAAATACGAGACGGCTATGGCCCTTGAGGAAAAAGAGAGGACAGAGGCAAAAAAATATCCTTGTGGCAACACTAAGCGCACTGATGTGGCGGTACGGAGTCTTCAAGTTACACTGGGCTTTAAAATCGAGGTACATGACAATGTCTATATTTTTAAGTGGTGAATACATAAAACTGGAAAGATGCACACAACACGGTGGTGGGGGTTGTCTTTAAAACGGAGAACGGGAGGGCAGGGCAGGAGCACAGCACTTACTTTTCACTGAACATCTTTGGGCCCGTTGAATTTTGCACGGGGATCATGTAATACTTTACAGAAAAAAAGATAAAGAACATGTTTTTAAAACACCTTTTCTCTTTAAAGACCTTTTGGGACTCATTCCAAAACATGAACATTTGACCCCGTATCATTATTGGTTGCAGTTAATTATCTTTTCTTTTTTTTACTTCAGTTTATCGGGGTGTCATTGGTTAATAGGATCATGTAGGTTTCGCGTGCACATTTCTATGACACAAGATTTGTATATTGCACTGCATCTACCACCCAAAGTCAAGTCATCTCCCGGCACCATTCATTAGGCCCCTTCCACGCCCCGCCACCCTGCACGGGTAACCATCCCTCTGGCGACCACCACACCGCTGCCTGTGTCCATGAGTTTCAGTTTTATATCTCATGTATGAGCTAAATTTCAGGTTGAGCAGTAAAATGAAGCTTGATCCCCTTCAGGATCAGTGATCCTGATGGATTAAACCCTAGCCAGCATAGCGTTGATAACCCCACCCCTACTTCTTACTGGATCTCTCACCCCACCCTGTGCACCCTCCACCTCCGACACAGTCCAGCCCTGGCCTCCGGACGAGTGGGATGCGCGCCCCGGGCCTCTTGTTCGGAGAACGCTGCTCCGGGCCTGCTCTGGCCTTGCCCACCCCACTCCCTGAAGGGCAGGAGCCCACGGGCCATGGGTTAAGGAAGATCTAACACTTGCTTTTGTGCAAGAATATGCTAGGAGGTATTTTATTAAAAATAAATAAATAAATAGGGCAGCAATCTTGTCCTCCAAGGACACAACAGAAGCAATAGTGACTTTTAGATTGTTGTCCTCCCACATATTCTATTCATTAGCACATTATTAGGCATACACCTAGAAAAAAGTCCGTGTTGTATATTCAGAAGATTTTAATGTCTTTTTCAAAGTGATGTGAACATATTACTTACACACAAATTTAAAAATAGTTTGAAAAAAGCAAGGTTATCAGTGGGAGTTGCTTTGAATGCTGCTTGTGTACAAAGATCATTCATATTAAAGGCCAAACATTCTGACATCAATAATAACTGTCAGAAGTCTAACAGAAAGAAAATTAAAAACGAGAGGTCAAAAGAAAAGGGTAGCTTATAATTTGTGTGTATACTGCCTTTTAAGCTTTGTAGGGGCATTTGATGTTTAAGAAATGTGTTATACCTGGAAATTAAAGACAGAGGAAAAATGAAGTTATATATGAAAACAATACATCATTAACATTTTTAAGGCATTTTAATTTGTATGCCAGCATGGAAAGCCATTTTATTTGGAAAAATATCTGTAAGTACATATAAGCGAATGTGGACGTTCTCGCTATTTTTCATAGCTGTAGTGCTTATAAATCATTAGAGATCTCATTTTAAGTTAAGAACAGGGAGGAATCATGAATGGACTACTAATGAGAGGAGAGCGAGGTTAGTTTGACCACACAAAGATTTGAAGGCTAACATTTCCAAGTGGCGCTTGAAACCAGGGGCGGGCTGAGCCAGTGTGTGCTGGAGGATGGAAATAATGTGGAAGGCCAAGCTCCCCCGTCCCCTGCGAGAAAATAAACTGCAAAGATCCGGAACCGTCATACCCGTTTGCACAGCAATCCCTGGGAAAACCCACGTGTAAAATAATTTGTTTCTAGACTACATAAATGATAATAGAGTGTCGGTCATTGGAATCTCTGAGGAGATGATGCCAATGGGGCTCTGATGCCCCCAGACACGCTGATTCACCTCAGAACATGTCGCCAGAAACAGGGCCCCTCTCAACAGCCGTGACACAATACGTCACCCTGTCCCATCGGTTGACAGGGATTGCTGACTGCCTCCCTCTGCTGATCTCCATCTTATGAAAGAAAACAACTATTAAGCACCTAAGAAAACTGGCAATGAACATATTCTGTTAGAGACACTACTTTCATTTCAGTGTTTAAAAGATCTCTTTCTCCATATCAGCTTGGTGAACAAATGAAACATGTAAGGAATTGGGACCATTCTCTGTTCCTGCCTTTTCTCCTCCCGGCCCTCCCCGCACCATCCACAGAGCTGGCTGACAGCTGCCTCTCAGCAGGCACTGTTCCCTGCACACCAGCCCAGCCGTGCCACGCATGCCGTGCCACGCATGTCGCTCCTCTTGAATTGCACACACTTGTACAAGCTCAGTGAGGCTTTCTGGTGAGTAGCAGACATGACTGAAAGTTTACATAAAAAGAAGGGATTATAAGACAGCGAGAAAAAAAAACAAAAGCTTCGATATGAGACATCACAGTCCCCTGGGTTCCACAGGGTTCCCTGGGCCCTATTTACCCAGACAGCCATTAGCCTCCTGTGATGCAGTTCCAATCCCTGTCTCCATCCTTTCTCCCCAGTCCCGTTTCACCTTTCCTCTCTCCTGTCGTCCAAAAATGTACATTCACTGACGTGAAATAGTTCAGTTCTCTGCTGTCTCTGTAAAACTCGCACCTTTAGGGGCCTCATCTTCCACCCAAAGCTCTCAGCAAAGCATTTAATACAGAATTATTTTGTGAAAGAAACGGTGTCCTTTAGTAAAATGACCATATTTTTTTTACTCCTCAACACGAAGCATACCACAAAGTGCCGGGCAAATAGAAGGCACCATTATTGGCCGCTGCTGCTATTCTTCACACCTCCGCAGCCAACAGGAATTTTCTGTTTGTTCAGGGGTCCTGCAGGGCTTCCCAGTGCCGCACACCTGCCCCCCCAGCCAGCCCTGGCACCCCTCCCGCACCGTGGCGGTCCAAGTCTCTGGGGCCACTACCCAGAAGTGGTCTCCTAGAATGTCAGGACCCTGGCCCTGAGCTCCCACAAGAAGTGAATGCTTTTTCCTCCTCCCCATTCCCGAAGCCCACTGCCCCCACTGCCCCCACTGTCATGGGGTTTCCACCTCCCGCCTCTGGGCCACTGAGGCTGAGCTATTTTCTGAATCCCTCTCTCCCGTAAACAGCCAAATGCTTTTGTCCCTGTTGTTACCCAGATCCTGAGAGCCCCACCGTTGGGGCTCATGACAATTCAGAATTGGGGACCAGTTAATTTCAGGGTTCGGAGAACAGCGAAGTACACCCAGACCCTCTTTTCCTGGGGACAAGGGGAAGTGGAGCCGAGTTCACCTCTTCCTCCCATGTTCTTTCTTCCTTCTTCATTCATGGAGACTGGATGCAGTGGGTTTCCGTTAGGCCTGGGAAAGTTTTTCCTGCCATGTTCGGAGAGACCAGATTGCTGCACAGGGCTGAGGATTCCAGAGGACTCTTCAAACTATAGTCCAGACACTTTACTCACCACAATCACAGTACCAATGGCGAACCTGACATTTAAGGAATGCTTCCCGTGAGCTAGGCACAATGTTAAGCACCCCGTACACATTATCTCATTTAATTTCCCTTAAAACCCAATGATACAGGTATTTTTACTATGCCCATTTTACAGGTGAAGAAACTGACGCCCACAAAAGTTAAGCAGCTTGCCCAAGATCATAGAACTAAGATTTCAAAGTCATGCCTGAATGCTCTTAACCACTAGGTGTACTGCCACTGAAACCATTTCATGCACAAGCCCTCTGAAATAAGCCCCAATGTGTTGCCTGAGCCTCCTACACAGAACTGAGCCATGAACTTATAAGCCAGCCTCAGCCGTTCCCTCTCGTGAGGAGGCCAGCCGATGAAACATGGTCATCCGGGCCAAAGAAACTCATGGAGAACGGCTAAGCAGAGCTGGAAGCTCCCCTGAACAATAGCTCACACAGGAAGTTTTATTTAAGGCCCTAGAAGATGTTCTGCAACTCAGCACAGACACAGATTGCCCAGCGTAGTCCCTGAAGAGTCAAAGTCAACCCTTGGAGTCACTGCTCATTAACGACAGCCATCACCCCCCACCCCGAGAAGCCCTCAAGCTCTCATATTAGCTGGTCTTGGCTTCTGACCAGCTCGCAGAATTAACTGAGGCCCCAGAGTCTTCCTCGGTATTACTGGAGGGCTCAGGGGGATCCCCAAGTTCACCATCCCCATTCTAAACCTCCAGTCAGTGTACCCAAGGCAGCTGATATATCTGACCTAACACTGGCACATATTGGCCAGCCTCAGGGGGCCTCCCACAAGATCAGTTTAAAATTCTTAGGTACGTTACAGCTATGTGGAGTAACCCCAATCTTGGCCCCCTGAAGCTCAGGGTTTGTGCCCCACAAACCCTGAGCTCCAACTCAAGCCTGAGCTCCCAGGAACACCCATTTGGTTCAGTCCCACTACTGGAGTTCTCCCTCGGAGTCCTTGTCCTCTCTATTACATATTTCAACTGACACACCTGCTCTAAAGGAACAGTTCCAGTACCTGTTCCATCCCCAAACCTTTGGTGTCCACCCTGGAAGTGCAAACCTGAGTTCTAGTTTGTGCTGCTCCTCAGGTGCCCCAACACCAGTGCATCCTTCTCTCTCGTTCATTTCCCATCAGGCATTGACAAGGCATCTTAGCACAACATACGAGCCAAGAAACCTAGGCGGCAGTCCCAAGTGTGTCACGAACTTGCCAACTCGTTGAACTTTGCCAGGCTCCAGCCTCATCCCTACGATGAGCACTCTGCATGAGTGCTGAGTTTCCCTCGGCTCGACTTTCCAGATTTTCCACTCCAGCGTCTCACGGCCATTTAAAGTCCGTAACAGCTCGTTCCTTCACTCTCCCTCTTCCTGTCTTCCCCCTAATGGCTGGCATTTCAAGTTTGTTCCCTAATGACTTAACCTTGGAGGATTCTTTGTGTTTTGTTTTGGTTTTTTGCCTGCATGATAGCTTAATAATGCCAAGTTCTGCTGAATGGTAGCACTTAAATCTATTCTTCCACCTCCCTTTGTTTCAGCCTCTATCCATGTCATTTTTACTTGTGCATAAACTTCCCCAGGCTTATGTCATTTTAAGTTTTTAGAGTGAAAATAATAATCTTAAGCAATGCTTGAAATAATGGCTGCTATTCCTTTCAGATGCCTAAACTTAGAAAAGGCCATAAAAAGTTACTTGCTACTTATTAACATCTAATAGCTTATGTTATTCCCATAGGTAGAGAAAAAATAGCAATTGCAACTTGACAGTGACATAAACACCTGTCTGGCTAATGAATTCCTTGCCAAGTGCATGTTCCAAAGAGAAAGCAATGTCACCTTTATCATAAGTGACTTTCCCTAGAATGCTGGAGGTGCACCGAGGAAAAGGAAGATCTATGAATGGCATAAATGAAAAAGTACTGAAGCTCTGTCTCGGGGAACATGAGCATGGGCATTATGTTCACCACACTGTATGTCCCATCCTTATCTCCACCCACAACAAAAGTGCTCTCTTTTCTAATTCTAGAGGAAAATTACTCAAATAATACAAAAGTACATCTTTAAGACTAAAATTACTAGGCTTTCAAAGGTGCTCACTAGAACCACTAAGAAAACAGACTTCTCAAAACCTAATAGCTTGCATATGTAAGTATCTTGCAGGTTCAGACTCTTCCATGATTTATCTCACATAGAAAAGGGAAGCAGATCTATCACAAGTTTCAACCAGAGCCGTGACTCCTCCCACACGGCTGCATTCTGGATGCCCTTGCTTCTTGCAAAAAGCAGCCTCCCTGTGTAGGTAGACCTCTGAAGGGAAAGCTATGTGTGATCTATAGCAGTAGAGACAAAAATAGGTATCCCTCCTGAAAATGGCATCTGCATAGGTGAGGCTGAGATGGTACCACTCGAACATCAAATTCTGCCCTCTAGAAGCTTATATTAGAGCAAGTTTTCAGAAATTTGAGGTGTCTGACCTAATTCTCTAGGTAGCTGCATTTTGAAGAGCTGTTATTTTCACAAACATCTCTTAGTGTAGATAGAACAGCTGTTGAAATTTTGCTGCACATTTAAACACACATTATGGATGGTTATCTCTGGAGAAGACTTAAATTTCTTTTCACTTTGCAAAAATGTTACGACCTAACTCTACACGTTACTTGCTCAGTAAAGCAGTGCATTCCTTCAGACTAGGAGCATTGTTAAAGGGGACAGAACTACTGAACGATTTCTCTGATCTCCCAGCCTAGTTACAAAGAGGAGAAAATTACTAAACATTGTGCCTTAAATATTATAAAAAGAACAATTTAGAAATCCAACAGGAAGCTGCTCCCTCAGCAGGATAATTCTATACTAGTTTAGGTCCAGGAAATGCACCTCAGTGCTTATTATAATCATCACAATCACTATTATTTATTATTTATAAGTTGTGTTAAGCTCTTTCGAGGGGTTTCACAAAACACGCACACACACTGTCCAGGGGCCTGCGTGGGCTTTTCTCAGGTAGTACTGGCCAAGAATCATGGAACTCAAGAAAAATGTCTATTGAATTCACTTGAGCCAGGTACATTTGTCATTCTCAAGACAGGGTGCTGCTCAGAACCCAGAAACCTTTTCAAACAAAACTGACTTCTCTCCTTCAGAGATTTAAGAGTAAAGTTCTTGTGGCTTCAGAGTCCCTGTTACCTCCAAGTCCTGCTTTATTTATATAATGCTCATCAATGACCCAGCCCATCCAAGAGCCCACCCACCCAACCCCTCCCTGAGCCCGCCCTCCCCTCCCTCAGCTACGACGAAACCTGTATGCGCACACATGCTGCCTCTAGAAGCAGCAGCAGTTGTCAAAACTATTTCCCACCAAGTGGAGAACTCAGCTCCACTAATTAGAGCCTGAGGTTAATGAGGCCAAAGCCAAAAGTCCTATCTGAACCCGCTAGTTTTACTATATGTCATGTAAATTGACAGCAATCAACTCCAGCAAAAGTCCTGAAAATGATCATAGGGAAGGTGAGTAGGAAAGGTGAAACGCCCTCAGAGCCTATCTGTAACCCATCTTCCCCTCAGGCAGCGTTAAAAAGTATAAAGGACACTCATTCCAGTGAGGAAGCTTCCTCTGCTAATTCTGTCGCTGAATTCCAGCAAGTAATATTTCAGGGAGATGCATTATCCCCAAAGCTCGGCCTCTGTCTTCTCTCAGTCCCTGTAGGGGCATCTCTTGAAGTCATCGTCCTTCAGATTCCGGCAGCTCCAATCGCTGAGCCAACCACCAAAAAGCCAAGACCAGCCGATAGGGGTTTGAAATATTACTAGTAGCCCCATCAAGCTAGTTGGGCCTTTGTTCAGCCTGACAAGTGGACCCCAGCCCAGGCACAAGAGGACCATGGGCAGGCTTTGATTTGACCCCTAAGCCAAGCTCTGCTTAGTCCCTGGATCCTGGCAGCTGAGCGCCTGAGCCCAACCTGGGATGCAATCTATTTGGCTGGGTCAGTTACTCTGCTCGTATGTCGTATTCCAGAATCCTCTCCTAGCATGAAGTGTCACCCTACAAAGTGAAGGCAGGAGGGTTACCTGCTGCCTGGAAACAGCCTGTCTGGTCCCCTGGTTTGCAGCCATCCCTGCATCCCTCCCTGATAGGCCCATTCCCCATTTTGTACCCGGGGTAATGGCTTTCAGACCCTGTAACTGGGTCCAGCCTCCCCCTCCTCCCCTTCCACCCCAGCCCCGTGCCCTGAGTTGCCAGACCCAGCAGCATGCTTCACACCTGAGCTACACCATAAGGGCTAAACCACCAACCTAACTTTGCTAAGTGCAGAATTGAAGAGCAGCTGAATAAGCACATGTTTTTAAATGGTAATGAGGGGATGTTTAAAAGAAAAGTATATGGGAACAGTTGGCAGAATACCACTTTCCATGAGGGTAAACTGTTGTCACCCTGATGTCTGATTTTACTTTCTTATCCACCCCCTTTTCTTTACTGTGTGTTCCAGGGCCTAATGATTTTCTTTAAAGTTACCTTAAAGCAAATGGTGTTGTGAACCACTTAATTCAGAACTGATAAGACACAGACCCATGAGAAACCTTTCTCAGAAGACACAGGGGGAAGCAATCCTGACAGCTTTGTGTCTCTTCCGTGGAAATCAGAATCTGTAGCATGTTCTCCCACCCTGACCTGGGCCATGCCATGGCTGGACCTACCTCATGCCACAGATCTCTGGGGTCTTCTTTCCATTCCTTCCACCTGGACTCTTCCCTCCTCAAGACCACAGGCAGGTCAGCGAACGTTCCATCACCCGCTTTCCATTCTGGGAACAAGAACGACCACCTCACTGTGTCAGAGCCTTCTTCAGTAAGCCCCGCGCTTGCTTAATCCTGCCCCTTGGGGAAGCCTATGATGGTCTCTTTTTATTTCCAAAGACCAGCTTCTGGTCTTGTGACGATTTGTTTATAGCATGCCCAGAGCTAGTTCAAATAACTTTAAGGGGAAGACTCAATAGATAATCAATAAAGACACTTTTTAACAGGCAAGGGGAAAGAATAGCTTTCTTCATTCCCGAATGCTAGCACTCCACTTTTACATAACATTTTATCACCGTGACAGCATGTTGACAGGTACAGTGGGTCATTTTGTTTTCATAAAACTTCAGCACCATAACAAGGTCAGTCAGTACGGTGCCATCTATTCAAAAGATGAGGAAATGGAGGCCCGGAGAGGCAAACGGTTTATTCATGTTCACACACTTGATGAGTGACAGAACCAGGCCCAGAAACCATAGCCCCTCAAGGAAGAGAGAGGGAAAGACTCGGAAGCAAACTGTGAGACTGGCACCAAACGGTCAAAAGCAGTGATCACATAGATGTTTGGGGACAGCCCTCGCAGGTGTTGGGAGGTCTTGTGAGACCGGGACCACTTCCATGTGTAGATTCTAATGATGTGGTTGAATATATACTTATACCGACATGTGTATATTTTTAATAGATGCACAAAATACAGCAGAGGCTCGTTGGGTTATAAATTTCGGGTGTGCCTGAAAGTGACACAGGCAAGTTCTGCCCTCCTGCCCCCATCGCCATGCCTCACACTGCTTTTCTTTTTACCTAAATCTTTTTCTTAACTTTTTTTTAATCATTGTTTGAGTACAGTTGTCTCCATTTTTCTCCCACCACTCCCCCCAACCCCAGCCTCACACTTCTTAATCAGCCCTGACCTTGGGATTTTCCTTATGTCATTATGACTAAGAACTAAATATTTTTTCTGTTCACCTCCACTTTTAAAAGGTGGTCGATTTTAGTCTTTCTCATCATTAAAAGACAGAAGGAGTTGCTTTATTTTAACTACTTGCTTTTCTGCTCAAGAAATACAAAACCAGGAGAGCAGACTTGTGGGGATCCACAGGGCCTTATGGAGACTCTTCAAGCTCCAGCAGGATCATCAATCACAGCACCGCCTGGCCTGGGATGCGCCCTTGCTGGGCCACGTGACTCAGGCGCAGCTGGACCCTTCAAAGCTGGCCGGCCACTGCTGGGTCTAGGCCCGGAGATGCCCAGCCACCTGCACGCTCCTGGCCAGCCCTTGCAACTGTTCGATTTACTGTTCGGGACAATTCTCCACAGGGCTCAGGAAAGCACATGCTGCTGCCTCGCTCGGCTCCACTTCCCCTTCCAAGCCCTAATGAGGTGAGATAATGGATGCAGGAAAGTGTGCAAATGAAAATCAATATGGAACATATGCTCCAGCTCCCTCTCTCACCTCCACGTGGGGAGAGCAAAGGAAGTGCTTTAGAAATATTTCTAGACCTGGGCTCCTTACTCTCCCTGAAAGAATTCAAAATGATATAAAGTTACAGCAGCTTCCTGGCCCTTTGCAGTCCTGGCCCAAGGGCAAATCACCGATTTTGATTGCTTCTATAAATGGCTTTACTGCTCATTCGTCTTTATCCAATAACACAAAACAAACCAGCAAGATAGAATGAGAAAGAAAAATTTGGCACCAATTTCCCCATTTTGCTTCTGCAGATGCCCCAAGCATCCCTCTGAGCGTAAGAGGCAGACCCTGGATGGAAGAGAAAGGACAGCCGCAGGCCTCTGGACCTCCCCAGCCAGGCCTCCTGGCTCCTCCATTTTGGCTCAAGCAGCCCAGGCACAGGGCCAGGCCAAGCTGGGCCTTCTGCCCGAGCCATTGCGTCAGTGGACTCAGCGGGCTGTGCTGCTGGCCAGGGAGGTCTCCGCTTTCCGGAGTCCAGGGGACAGATAAGCTGGCATGACACTCTCCCTCAACAGCCAAATTCCCCTTTCTATAGGTCCTTCCAGAGCTCACGTGAGGCTCTGATTGAAGGGAAAAGAAACCAGCATTTGAGCTCTGTGTCCTGTCCCCACCTCAACCCAGCACGGTCATTGCTGTCACCCCCATTTCACAGGGGAGGGAGGAGCAAGACTCCAGGTTGTCGAGTGAAAAATGGAGGGGGAACACACACCCAGGACTGCCAGTGTCTCCAAACTGTGCTCTTTCCACTGTCCAGTGAGGCACTTCATGTGATGTATCCTGACCATGGTGAATCCACACATCAACTGAACACTCAGTCACCAAAAGTCTCCAAAGTCATTAGCAGCAGAAGGAATTCGGTTCCTTTCGACACCCTTCTTTCCTCCTCAAAGATCTCACGTGTTCTAAAAGTTATCACTGGGCCTCTGCCACTCTGTCCATAGGCCCTTATCCCAAATCAGTCAGCACAAAGAACGCAAACGACACAACGAGCCCAACCTCAACGATGGTCCGTCCTTCAGTGTGCAGCAAACGTCTGCGTATCCAGAATGTTCAGAAGCAGAAGAAGCCCTACAGCCCAGCCAATCCCATGGACAGGGTTTGAGCCCCAATACCTCTTCCCACCTTTGCAACCTTAGCCAACTTGCTTGCCCAGAGAAGCTGGGAAACCTAGAGGGCTTAGCTCCACATTCCTTCTCCATGAAACGCGGTGGTAAGAGCATCTATCCTAAAGGACTTTGGGGAGCTTTGGACATATTAAGCCCTGGAGGCACACCGCCGCTAGTTTACAACCTTGGGCGCACTACCTAACCACTCTGTGCCTCGGTTTCCTCAACTGTAAAATGGAATTAAACACTGTGCTTACCACATAAGGTTGTTGTGAAGATTGTATGAATTCACATTTTGAAGTGCTTGGAGCAGTGCTGGCCCAGAGCAGTGTTATGGGAATTTAAATGAACATAAGTAAACAATGACCATGAAGTGCTTAGGGGCACATAGGAAGCACTCCACAGCGGCAACTATATTTATGAGTGATTTGCAAAGATTTAGAATGTCACATCTTTAACTCCCAACAGCAGTCACAGTCCTGATTGTTAATTGAGCCATCTGCTGTTAGGTTGGTGAGTCACCAGGCATTTCTCCAATGCGTGGCACACGCCCAGACAGTGGCATGATTGAGGAGCTCTGGTTCCATGCACTGCTCCTCTGGGTCTGACGGTCTCCGAATTAGCAGGCCTTGTGTCCCCACAAGCTGCAGATAAGTCACGACTCTGCTCTGGGGCAGCCATCTCTCTGGACCAATGTCTGGTGAAGATTCCAGCAACAATATCGGGAAGCACCCTGGATACCCCTGAAAGAATGTCCACTCTGTGCCCACTAACTTGCAACACAGTCCACTGGGCCAGTTGATTCCAGAACCAAAATTTATGGCCCCCTTGATAACTTTAATGACTTGTAACATTCTCTGATATAAAGCCTGGATACAAACATATTTATTTTGCTAAGAACTCGCCATGTGAAAAAAGGTCATGATCCTGCAGTTTGGGCTTCTGGATAAGAAACGACTAGAGACAAACTATGGCTCACCAGGAACATTCCAGTCCTGAAGGTCAGCCAGCATGTCTGCAAACAGTGTTGGACAGGCCTGCTCCTGACATTAAGTGCAGCCCCAGACAAGAGTGAAAATGGAGTTCCACTGATCAAAAATATGTGTATATGTTCTGTCTTGCTACGTTGACAACAGTGAGGTGATGAACTAGAGATGGTCAGATGCAAACTTAGAGTTCTTAGACTCCTCAGACTTCTGCTCAGGAATCACGTCCTGTGAGGACAGCCATCCATGACTCTTGGCTCCATCTGTACCACAAGGGATATCCCATGCTTGAGCGTGGGTATGACAGACCACATGTCCAAGCTTTATCCAAACTCCTTTCAAATAGCTACTCTTCAGCCCTGGCCAGTGTGGCTCAGTGGATTGAGCGCTGGCCTGGGAACCAAAGAGTTCCCGGTTCAATTCCCTAGTCAGGGCACGGGTCTGGGTTGTAGGCCGGGTTCCCACTAGTGGGCACATGAAAGGCAACCACACATTGATATTTCTCTCCCTCTCTTTCTCCGTCCCTCCCCCTGTCTAAAAATAAATAAATAAATCTTAAAAATAAAGAATAGCTACCCTTCAGACCTAGGATCACACATGGGCACCTGGCCCCCACTGCTCTCAGAAAAACATGCCCTGGACACAGGATGGGAACTGTTTGTGTAGAGAATTCCAAGAACCTTGAACCCAGAGTGTGACCTACAAGAGAATAGTGCAGGCTGAGTGCGGGAGAGTCCCCTTGGCCCTGCATATTCTTCACCCTGTGGGGGGTATTATGTGAGTAAAAGGCTGGGATTGGGGCATCTAAAGCACAGGCTCCTCTTGCCCAGGTCTGTGTTCTGAGACCTTGGTCTCTATCACGGAAAGTGCTCAGGGACTCTGGGTGAAGAGTATGCGACATGACTGCCCTGTCTACTGAAGACCTACATCACCCTCTTCTCTGCCGCTTCCCCAGACCTACAGCACTTCTGCCTCCCTTCCCCAGAGCCCCAAATAATTCTCCATGACTTGCAGTTCAACATCACTGGTACCTGAAAGTTTCTGTCTCTAGCAGTGACGAAGACTTCAGGAATCAGGGTTTAAAGCACCCCCGGCTCCCCCATCCCCATCGCATCTCACCTCTCTCAGCGGAACACTGTTGTGGAAGGTCTCGTTTCCGTCTGGTTTCCCATGGTCACCTGGGCTGACCATCGTGACACCAGACTTTTGGCCTCAGGGTAAACGCCTCTAATTGGCATAAGTTACCCATTTTCTATGGCTATCACACCTTTTTTTGTTGCTCTTATTTCCTTTTATAAATTTTCAAAAGACAAGGAATTGAGATCCCTACAGAAGGCTTTAAAACTTAGAATAATAAAGTAAACTACTTGTTTCTGGTAAATTGCAGCATACCAGATATTATTCAAGCTCAGACTCTTTGGTGATGGCAACTGTACTCACTGGTCATAAAAACACTTGGCAGAAACACTTCTAGTATGGAATTGTTTTTTGTTTTCTGCCTAAAAGCGCTTTCTTCTGCAAAAGAAGCACTATCATTTATATTTTGAAAACATTCTAGTGATATTTAACGTCCTACCACTTCACCCAGTTTTCATCTTAGCGTCCCCATCAGAACAATGAGGGATGGGCTAGGATGGGCAAGGGATGGAATAACGAAAAGGCCTGTGGTTCTAAGCTCTTTTTGGTCCCAGGAACCCTTTACACTTTGAAGAAACATTTAGGAGCCAAAAACAAATATTTTCTTTAGGTGGACTACATTCACCAATATCTAATACTAATGTTTTAGGAATTAAAACTGGAAACGTTTTTTTAAATTAGTAATAGTAAACCCACTGCATATTAACCTGCAAAACATTTTTGAAAAATAACTATTATCCAAAGAAATTAATGAGAACAGAAATGTTTTATGATTTTGGAAGTCTCTTCGATGCCTGGCCTGAAAGGAGACAACCAGACGCTCACGTCAGCGCCTGTATTCCATCTACAGTGACACGTGGTTTAGGTGGAAGTCCATGACAAAGCTCCAGCCTCACACAAGTACAGAGCTGGGAAAGGTGGGGACATTTTAATAATGTTGATGGTCATCCATAATACTACACCAAACTTCCTAAGTTGTAGTTTCCTAAAGATCAGTTGCAATGCAGAAGCCAGATCAATAAACTTTTTGCATTCTGTTACATGAAAATCCATGAGCCCCGTCTTGCACTGTGAATGTATTTTTACTAACATGAGTTTTATAGAAGTAGGTTTTGGTCACTTGGAAATATTGGTTCCCTGGTTTATTTCAGATCTTACAAATGTTCACACATGACTTTGTACAAAATCAGAAAAGCATATTAATGAATATTACCACCGATCTCATTATAAAATCTGTAAGTATTAAGGAAGGTGTTGAGTATGGTGGGATTCTCAAGTTTTCCAGAATTCTAATTTTTGCTTGCAAGCTAAAATTCTAACACTGCCAACAAATACTCTCAGGTGTTTTTCTTGAGATAGAAGGCTTACTTCTTTTATTTTCAAGAAAACATCCACCAGCCTCCCAGGTTTGCATAACTATGGTTGGTCAGATATTCTTTCCAGTAAAAATAGTATACTTTGGAAAAGTAACTAATTCAGCTTGCAGCTCAATGTCACACGTACTCTTCCTAAAGGCCACTGTCGCACTGCAGTGCGCGACAGAGATGCTTCGTGTGTGTCACACAGAACAGTAGAAAGCCGTGGACTTGCGAGTCAAGATTTAATAAATTAGTAATTTGTATTCCTTCATGAGTACTTCTTAAGTAAAACTGGCCTGTTTAAATTTTTTTGGATTATGTTTTTTTAATCCTCATCCAAGGATATTTTTATTGATCTGAGAGAGAGAGGGGGAGAGAAACATCAATGTGAGGGAGAAACATGGATTGCTTGCCTCCTGTATGCACCCCAACTGGGGATGAATCAGACCTCAGTTGAGGTATCTGCCCTGACCAGGGATCAAACCAGAAAACTTTTGATGTGCAGAGCAACACTCCAACCAATGGAGCCACCCAGCCAGGGCTAAAATTACTTTTTCCTGTGACTGAGAGTTGGTAAAAAGTAGTTTAGTGCCGCTGCCTTGATCCATGCTAAGGCACCAACAGCTTTACCCACCATTACTTTCGAGAAAATGTCAAAACAATGAAACAGGTGAGTCATGGTGTTGATCTCAAATATGCCTTGGAGGATCTTGGGTACTACCAGCTGTCCATGCACCACAATCTGAGAATCACTGGACTGAACTAGATCAATGCTTGAGTCCTTTCCAAGTCTAACGTTTATTTGTTTTTTGACAGATTTCCTTGAATCTGTTGAACAAGTCAGTCTTAGGTATCAGGGTCTGCCTTCAACACGCTGGCAGTTTACAACTCTACCTTAGCCTGGACTTCCAGCTTATGCAGAGTGTCAAGATCAGCCAAAGATGAGAATTAGGACATTCTCAAGTCTTTCCAGGGCATACACACAACATTGCATATATGTTTGGCCTTGTAGATCCCAAGCAAAATGTGTCAGAGTTTTTCAAGAAGTCTAATATGTTGACATGTGCCTAGTTGCTTACCATTTGGTGCCAAGTACAACTCACAGTCCTAAGATGTTGAGGATCTCACTCACCTCTCCTGTATGTTCTTCCTCTTCAAACCTAATTTACCAGAAACTTGCTTACTTTCCTTGCTTTGAGTTACCTGTTTCCTCATTTGTCTTCACACTTACTTCTCCTTTCTGGAAGAACTACTCTGTACAGGTACATCCATAATCACCTTGTGATAAACTCATTCACTCACTCAGTCCTCAAGTACACGTCATGAAAGCCCACTAACGGGACTGCCAGTGTTCCAGTCAGGGGGACGCAATGACAGCCACACAGCTCTTCTTCTCAAAAGGCCCTTTGTCTCCTGGCAGAAACGTACATGGAAAGAGAGGATTGCAATGGAGATATTTAAGGCAGGTGTACCAAGTGTGGCCGAGAAAGCAGTAAGTTCCATTCCAATAGTATTCTATAAAGGCCTCTGGGGGTGACAGGCTATATACCTGATTTTACCACACTACACACCAAAATCTTGACCAGTATAAAGATACTAAGCAATATCCTGCTTAGTATCTGTATACAACAAATGAAATAACATCTAGAAGTGTTTTTCAGCTCAGTACTTTAGAAAGAAGTCCCTAAGAATAACTAAACTTACAATTGATAACAGTTCTCAACCCCAGAAACATTAAAATTACTTAAGTTGCTCTGTTTAAATGCCCTGAACCCCTTCCAGTGATTCAGATTTAATTGTCGCAGGGCAGGGCTCAGGCATCAGTATTTTAAAAAGTTCTCATAGCATTTGTAACGTGCAGCCAGAGCTAAGAACCACTGCTCTACAATGACATTCATGGAAAATGTGATTTATTGAGGATATGCTAGCTGATGCTACAAACAAATCCAAAATCTCAGTAACAAAACGGAGGGCGCTCCTGGGCGGCCATGAGCTCTCCTGAAAGTGCTGATTCAGGGATGCAGGCTCTTTGCATCTTGCGGCCCCACATCTTTAAGGCAAGGCTTTCACCTCACTGAGAAAGAGAAAAGAGTTTGGAGAGGGCACACAGGATGTCTTTATGGGCCACTCACATTCCATTGGCCACCACTCAGTCACTTGGTCACATCTAACTGCAAAGAAGGAAGGAAATCAGTTTAGTTGTGTGCTTAGTAGGAAAAGGAAGCAGAGTGGGTGAATGTCTAGCCAGTCTGCCACAGAGATGCTTACATCCAAAGAGCTTAGAGAATATAGTTGCCTTCCACAAATTCATTGGAAGGAATAAACAAATAAGATAGTGAAGGGAACCTGTAGATTTTAAAAGATCAAGACACATAAACCAATCACAATGGGTGTCCTTATTTAGACTCTCGTTTAAACAAAGTAAAAACTTGTAACATTTCCGAGACGATTAGAAGTTTGAATGGTGGTTAGAGATTTGATAGGTGTGTGTTGAGAGATTTACAGGCACAATAATACACTGTCTGGAATATGCCCCCAAAACAACGTGAGGGCAGAGAGGGCACAGATGAAACAAAACCGACTGTGAGTTGAACATAGTTGTCGGAGGTGAATAATGGGTATACTAGTCTATTTTTATAGATGATTTAAATTTTCCATAATATGTCTTTGTAAAAAGGAGTTCAGTGTGATTTTAATTATAGTTTCAGCCCCTTCTCCCTGTGGGACTGCTGCCAGGCCTGCCCTTGACCTGAGGAAACCGTCCCTGTGCTGGTCTGGCAGCATCTTCTCTGAGAAGGACAATTTCCCCAGGGAAATTCTTATTGCTTCAAAGCCTTTGTAACTAAGTCTTAGTTTTCTACTATATTTGCCCAGCAGACAATCGTTGAGTCACTGATTTCCGCTGGGGCACGTGTTTACTCAACACTGTCTGCAAGACGCTGGCTGGGCCGGAGGACGCTGCAGCTCCCTCCCTGTCTCTGAGCCCTCTGTGTGAGCGAAGGCGGGCACGCATCCTTCTGTGAAGAATGTGTACCAAAAGTCCCCTTTGTAAAAAGCATCATTTCCTACTCGAAAGTAGAAACAGAAAGCTGGACACAGACCAGTATAGTCTCTGTGTCATGTGCACGCACCCCAAGAAACAGAGCTTGAAGGAAAGACTGTGCATCGCTTTACAGGTGATGTTGGAGAGGATGCGGCTTAACTATGCACTGATAGAATCTAAGAGCTCTTCACCCTTCTTCATGGTTCTCCTTTCCTTCCTACTAAAACTCACATTAGCACCCAACACATTCTCCTGCACCAGATCCCCTCGGTTCTCCCAATTCCCAGGACGCACCTTTAGCAACTCTTCCTTTCAGGCTCTCTCCCCCACCCCCTACCCCCCAAAAAAACTCCCTCTGCCAAGGGACATGCACTGCTACCCATCTTCTATCTCCTTCTCTCCGTTTGCAGAAAGACTCAAAACTAGACTAAGCCATGCTTGGCTCTTCATGCCCATTTCCTCTGAGTAGCCAGGTTCTCGCTGAGTCCCGAGTCTCCTCTGTCCTCAAGGCTTTCCCCGCCATCTGCACCTCTACAGCGACACCCTTTGGGTCCCAGCCTTTTCTTGTTTCTCTTGCGAGAAGCTTCTGCCTAGCCACCTATCCTTTCGCTTCCTTTTGTTAACTATGAGCTTTAGGGCTTGAAATGAATTTGCTGTACAGTGATTCCCCTTATTCATGGGGCATACATTCCAAGAACCCCAGCAGATGCCTGAAATCACAAATAGCACCAAACCCTTCTATACATACATACATGTATATATGTGTGTGTGTATATATATGTATGTGTATATACATACACACACACACACATGTGTTTTCCTATATATCTTTTCACTTGGAAAAAGCACTTTACAGTGTCTTTTAGCATATCCAAATTGCCAACATCACTACTCTTACGCTTTGGGGCCATTGTTAAGTAAAATGGGAGTCGCTTGAGCACTGAGATACTGTGAGTCAATCAGATCATCCAGCCGGCCAGTAAGTGACTAAACAAGTGGGTGGTGGTGTGCATACAGTGTGGAGAAGATGGACAAAGGGACGATTCACGTCCCAGGCGGGATAAAGCAAGACAGCATGAGATTTCATCGAGCTACTCAGAATGGCACTCGACTTAAAGCTTATGAATTCTTTATTTCTGGAATTTTTCACTCAATGTTTTCAGACTATGGTTGACCATGGGTAATCAAAACTGGGAAAAGTAAAATCATGAATAAGGGGGGAATACCATAGCATTGCCTTTTAGAACCCTGCATACCCACACTCTGATGTGATTCTTCTGGATCCTTTCCACCTAAGCATACCTTCCCCACTTGTCCCAGAGAGACATAGTCTACCCCCTCTGTTTCTCTAGCGTAGCAACTCTCAAGTTTGGGAGATCTTTGTCCAGTTGCCTCCACTGGACTAGAACCAGGGTAGATTGGGTCTGTGAGTCGCAGACATGTTTAGTTATTCCCCTACCTTTGAGTGAAGATGTATGTACAACCTTTAGCTTTACCTCCCTCATGCTATGAGGCGTTAGGAGGAAGGCTCTGGGCCTGCTGACTCAGAGCAGTGTTAACGGGGAAACAGTGCCATCTAGAGATAGTGCAGAATTCAGGGTTTCTCCAAATCCCACTGCCCTCTCCATTGCTAACTCTGGAGGATCTGTGGTTATTTTTAAATGAATCACTGTCAACAGTCATTACTTCTCCAAACTTCTCACGTAGAATTATCACTGAGCAAACATCCTTTGGAGGCGTGTGGAGGTGACATAGTGTATACAAGAGAGAAAAGGAAATACACGGTGGCCTAGAAATTAGTTTCAGTTTCAGTTCTACCTCTGCTACTCATGTATTCACCCAGGAGAGTTTTGCAAAAGATGATACACTGTTAAATAAGCAATTTATTTCCTCCTACTTGTCAGGAGACACCTATAGATAAGATTTCTCAAAATAGTTGTCTCAGAATTTCCCTTTTCTGTATATGCATGGATTCAAATTTGTCCCCGACCCCGCACACCCCCATTCCTGTCCTTCTGGTTCAGAAAAGGGTAGCACCCCTTTGCTTATGCCAGGACTCAGTAGTCAGCCTCAATTCTTCCCTTTGCCTCTTCTTTCACATTCAGTCACTCAGCAACTCTGTTCATCTCAACTCCAGAAAGTATCCGGGCTCTGCCCACCTCTCCCTGTCTCCACTGTTGGTCACCCTGAACGCTCCAACAGCCTCCGACTGGCCCTCAACCTCTGTTACTCCCCTATAATTCAATGAACCCTGTAGTCATAGACTCTCAGAAAATGCAAATCAGGTGCTTTTTGATTTGTCTTCCATAATTCTCACAACAACATAAAGCACCTGGTATTTGGCCAGTATTTATTTCTGGTCTTTCCTGGTTCTGACCCCATTTCTGCTGAGGCCCCCATTTTCTCCGTGTTCAGAACTTGAAGTCACATATCTCCCTCCGACTCCTTTCTTTGTGGAAGGATCCCATCAGTTTGTGTGTGCTGGGTGGATGGGATGAGACTGGGTATTGGATTAGCCAAAGTTAGTTTGCTAGAAAAAGTTTTCTACTTTCCCAATGACTACTTGACAAACTTCAGAGAATTAGCACCAGGAGACTGAAGGAAGCCTGGCTGCGTTTCCTTCCCTAAACAATCCTAAACCAGAACACCTAGCAGGGTGCCTGGCACTGCAGTTTTTCAATAAACATGAGATGGATTCGTGCATGAACTAATGAATGACTGAACAAATGATTGAGCAAACCCACCTGCTGGGTGTCCTACTTAGAGGCAGAGAAATAGACTATTCATCTCTTATGAGCGAATGGAGCCTTGTTACCATTAGCCATAAAAAAAATGTGTTAAAAACATTGAATGTCCCCATGTAGTAGGTTCAAGTCTTCTAGCAGTGTCACCAGTGACAAATGCCGTCCCCAATTCATGCAGACCTCAGAGAGCTGAGTTATCAGGAAAGTTCATCATAGCTTTCGTGTCCTGCCACTGCTTGCAAGTCTCAGCATAAGAAGCAACCTATTTACCAACTAACAAAATGAAAACCTACCTCTCTTGCAGAACCAGAATCATCAGAAAAGAGAACCACAGTAATAATGGCTTATTTTATGCAGAGTAATTAATAGTCTCAAAGCATTATACGCATGGCGGAATGCCCATCTCAAAGGGAGAAGAGCATATGGTAACACTAAACACATTAATAACAAAGAAGCGAATAATAGTTAAACAGAAGGCTTCGGTCCCCAAAGCCGGTGTGTTTGCACTGTCCCCTATGGTAGTCTAATTTGAAATTGGGACAGGTTTTGTGAGATAGGTCTGTATCTGAACAAGGTCAAGCACTGCCAGTGACTATTGTTAGAACACAAGCTTTCCCTTCTTCCGCTGGTCCCTTCCTTCCTCCTTCCCCCTCACATCCTGCCCATGGCTTGAATGTGTGCAAATGTTATCCATATTTACTAAGCTAGTATTCAATAATGATAGATATAAATGGCACGTAAATGCATTAGAAAATGTGTTACCTTACTCATTATGGAAGAAATGATAATTTTAAAACAATAGGCATTATTTTGTATCTATTCAGATTACAAAACAAAGTTAAATCATAGTAATACTAAATTCTGGTCACAAGCCTGGTGAACCTACTCATAGGCTAGAATATTGTTGACAAACTGTCTCAAGACCCGGAACAGTATTAGTGCTCTTTGACCCAATAATTTTAGGAATGTCTTCTGATTAAATAAAGCAGAAATAGGGAAATCATTGCATACATGAAGAAAAGATTTTAAATATTCAGCTTTGAGGAATGGTTAAAAGGAGTGTACCGTGGACTTTGTGATAGCCATTAGAAATTTGAAAATATTTTTGCAGAATTGTCATGAAGAAAGAAGACGACAAACTAGGGAACTGCCAGAACAGAAACCTAGCTGTGTAAGGACCATTCATGTTCAGGCATCATACCTCCGGGACTCTTGGCTGTAATTAGAGGGCTCGGATGGAAGCACTACGGGAAGAATCTGTCAGAAGCGGGGGAACATTCTTTCTCGATAGCTCGAGCAGCTACAGTTCTCTGCTACGAGAGAACTGGATTACGAAAAATGATGGCATTTGAGAAGTAGATTTCCACTCAGTGACACTAGCACCTATTTTTGTTGTTCTGTGAAAGGGCATTGTTGCAAAGAAGTGGCTAGAATTAGGTAGAGCATAAACATTTGCATGAAAAAAACAACTTAAATGAAGTAAGTTTCGAAGATAGCCTTGAACACCTCCCAAAATAGTCATGAACTGTAAAAGAAGAAGTGTTCATTTCCCAATTGTTTTTCCTTTTAGGGTGAGAAATCCAACTAGAAACGGAGTGGAATAACCCGAGAGAACAGGAGAAAGGGGCTGGGGGTGGGCGTGGGCCAGGAGACGGAGGTGTCGACACAGGCGAGAACGCAGCCCTCCTCACAGCTTCTTGCCCCTGCAAAGCACCTGTGATATTCTGCTGGAAAATCAGGTATTTTTAGTTCTCAAAGAAGTGTGCCCTTTTATAATAAATTTTGCAAAATTTTTAAGCTAAATTTACCAAACTGTTTTCAAATTTAATCACAAGAGGAGTCAAGAGGCCTCCTTGCGAGGCTTCATTGTATTTCAGTAATTAAAAATACGTGTTTTGGGTTTTCCTTTTTCTGTGCTGAATGCATTCCTCCCCTCTATGTTTTTGGTGATAGAAATAAATCACAAGTCAGCACGGACAATTACCTCTGGAGGTGCAGGGAAAACAACATACTGCTTCCTTCCCCTCCATGGTTTTTATGCTGTAAATGCTTGGCAGGGCTCCTGGAAGTTAAATCAAGGAGAAGCTGCAGTTTAAAAGGTGATTCCTCACTTCAGCCTCTGGTTCCTTTGATCAATTAGTCATTCTTTCGCAGGATTTTTCTTTGTTAATGTTGCCAGAATCACACACCTTTTAATCAGTGAACGGCACTGAAAAAACAAATGAATGTACATAAACATGGTCCTGCCTGTGACTTTTGGTCTTCCTTGAACTAAGAGAGAGGGAGGTCAGAGACTGGGGCCACAGTCAGTCAAGTTTATAAATGAACCTGGTATGAGGGACACAGGATTCTACAGAAAACAACGTACGTGCTGTAGACACTCACGTGGGGATGGAAAGCAGCAGCGTCCGCTGTGTAGAACGACGATGCTACTGAACTATTGCTCTGTTGTATAACATCATAGCACAGAAGACTGGGCTCCACCCACCCAACGGCCAAAGGGATGCACAAGTCGTAGAGTCTACCTTCGTTTACAATGAAAGAGAGACAACAGATGGAACAACTGGTAGGAGTCCTTAGTTCTTCCTTCATAGGTGACATTTTACTGAGCACTGAAAGCCTTAAAGAAGCATGGCCATGTTCACGTGTTCAGGCTGTGGGGTCCCGAGCCTGCTGTCATGGGAAGCCCCAGAGAGCTTTTGGTAGGTGCATTAATGGGGTGCTCCTGAGGTGTGGTCGGTAATCAGGCCTTATTGCCTCAGCGCCACCCATGGGCTAATGCTCCTGGGAAATGGGAATGCTCCTGAATCAGAAGCTCGGGGGCCGGGGCCCAGGAACCTGAGTATTAACAGGCCCTCCAGGTTCTGATGTGAGCTAAAGTTTGAGGGGCACCAGCAAACAAAGCATTATTCACAAACTCCACTCTTGCAAAATTGGAATTACATTCACTTTTGCAAAACATCTCATAACTCTCTCATGCAGCCTGAGGTTCCTCCTCAGCGTGTATGCATCCACAGCCTTCAAAGCCACCCCAGCTCTGCACCATGGCTAGGGGACGGCCTCAGTCTGCCTTGATGCTGCAGGCAAACTCCTAAGCAGCAGAAGAGCAGTAGAGTTCTTACAGAGAGAGACCCCGCCTCTCCATCTTTTAATCCCCGACTTCTTAGAGGAAACACAAGCTCCAGACATCAGCCTGCCCAACACATTTAATAACTCCAAAGTGGGTGCTGAAGGGCAAGCTGCCCCGAAGCGTGGAGGGGAAGTTTTCTAAGCTCCTGCACTAGAGCCAAGGCCAGTGCTGGGGGTGAAGAGGTGGTGTACTGGCTTCACAGCCCTGGTCAGCGGGCCTCAAGGTCAACCCAGCTTCTCAGAACCTCTACTTCTTCACCTGTAAAGTAAGCAAATTGAGTGCCACAACCTCCAGTGTCTTTTCCAGAGCTCGCATTCTGTGAGCCTCTGACTTGGCAAAGTCACTGTCAGTCTCGAGTTTTTCCTGCCTGAGAGAAGAGAAGCTGACCTTCTAGGGTGGCGAGTATGCATGCTCCCAGGCCAAGGTTATCCATACACCACCTACAAGCTGTGACAACTGGAAAGAATTATTTCGTTTCTGTGCACACCGTTAACTCACCTACAAATAGGAGCGAAGTGTCTCCCTTGCAGGGCTGTTGGGCAGATGAAATGAAATACCTATGTCATTTTCCCAGATCAGGCCTGCGACCTCCTAGTGGCTGAAGAATAAAGATTGGGGTTGATCCTTCCCCAGTGTACGGTGTAATGATCACAGGTGTGCACAATGTGTGACGTAAACGTGGCGTGACGTCCGCACAATAGCAGCTGAGCTAAGTGACCTCGGAGGCTCCTCCATCCTCTAATTCCACCATCACAGACACCTCAACAGTTTTCTGACATGATTCTCTAATTGCGACCTGTGTTCGTACTTGCTTTTACATCTGCGTGCATTGTAATTAAATAGATTGCAATTAGCAGCAGGCTAAATTTCCTGCACACAGTTTAAGAGGAAAACAATAAAGTGGAGAAACTGATTGATCATTGTAAACTGCCTGTTTGGTTCTAATTCCTAAGTGCTATTACTTAAAATGATATTGTTAAATTTTCACGTAATAAGGAATAAACTGCAAGTCCCCTTTTGGGGTGGAGGGCACTTTCTGGGAAATGGTTTAGAAACACTGACGGAACATTCTATTCTGTGAGAAGAAGCTAGTTTGGGTTGCTTCTCAGGAGGCCGAGGTCCGTGAAGGGTCCCGAGAGACATTTAAAAAGTTTTTCCTGAGGTTGCTCAGTTCTTAGCACTTTGCTCTGACATCTGATGGGTGCCTCTTTGGGGTGGTGTGCCAAGTACACAGGTTCTCTTTAGATATGAAAAAATGAAGAAATTCCCACTTTATTTATTCTATGCCCAAGTTAATACAAAGGCAGCAGTCCTATTTAATTCTAGCTGTCTGTCCTGCTGGGGTGGAGACGGCTAAGTGCCAGGGCCTTGGAGAAACCCCGTGGGGGAGGATATGGGCAAGGAGAGCCATTAGGACAGGGGTGTCAAACTCATTTTCACTGGGGGCCACATCAGCCTTGTGCTTGCCTTCAAAGGGCCGAGGTAATTTCAACTTCTTAACTCCTTCAACTCCTTCTAAGGAGTCGTTACATTGATACAGTCCTAAAATTATTTCGGCCCTTTGAGGGCAACTGCGAGGCTGACATGGCCCCTGATGAAAATGAGTCTGACACCCCTGCATTAGGGTGACCGACTGTCAGTCCCCAGGCTGGGAACGCCTGAGCCCCAGGAGACCAGGAAAGGCATGTGTGGCCCAGGAACGGCCTCGGCCTGGGTGTTCTCACTCAGCCTGGCCACCCCCCGGCCCAGCTTCCTCACTCCTTCCCCCACACACAGCCAGAACCCTGTTTGGGAACTAGAAATAATAAGGAAAATTTAAGCGCACTAACTCACTGTCAAGACAGCAGCGGCACTGTTAGGAGCCTTCTCAAAGTGTGTAACACCACAAAGAATTCTGTCCCCATTTGTCAGAAAACACAGGCAGGATGGCATGGGGACCAAGGGCTGGAACACCTCATGATACAGCAAAAAGGAGCGGTGCCCAGTGGACAGTGCCTGGCGCCGAAGGTGGCCGTGTCCAGCTGCAGGGACATGAACAGGAAAGGGGGGACAGACCGGGACTGCTATAGAGACTGCCCAGGGACACTGCAGGCCACTGGAACCCTGCAACAGGTGTAAGCAAGAACCAGGAAAATGGTTTATTTTTCTTAATTCTTTTAGTTCTCTTGTAATTTTATAAATTCCACGCAATGATATATAGAGCAAGAAGGAGAGGGTGAAATTACCTTTTAAGTACAAGCGTATCTTATTTTTTAGCTTAGAATGATGAAAACCTGGTTCCAGCCAGTTGTTTCGTTAATCGTTGGGTCACACAAGGCGTTGGGCGTTTTCAGTTTTGACGATATCTGTCCAAGGCACCTTTGCAGTTATAAAAGCAAAGCTTAGAACATAAAGCCCACGGGGGCTTTAAAGATCCAGTCATTCTGCCTTGAAGCAGATTCTATACTATTACTATTATTATTATATTACTGATATTGAAATTTAACTGATCATTATTTTGTGAGCAGTGTTTGGAGCAGAGACTGGAATGTGGGTTTGAGAGGTGTGGGGGTGGTTTCCCAATGCCTTCACTAATGAAATTTTAGCTATTAAACATCTCACTCACATTCCTGTATCTAATGGGAGCAGAAGTTTCCGGCATCCTCTCAGGTTTCCCGAGCCCCATTCTCCCCTATATCTCAGAGTGAAGAGCCACTGCATGATTCTCAGGGTCCATCCCTCTCTTGTTCCTTCCTGTGTTCTGGAGTGAAAGCACAATCTGATCATGTATACTTTTTTGTTTTGGAGTATTTTGTGTTATCCATAAGATACGAAGCAAGAGAGAAATTATGGACATATAGCAGAAAAAGAGGCCCAATACTAAAGATGCATTCAGGTTTTTACTAAGCCACTAAATGTGCAACCTTAGAAAAACAACTTAACCCTCTAATCCAGGGGTGTCCAACCTGCGGCCCACAGGCTGCATACGGCCCAGGGTGGCTGTGAATGTAGCCCAACATAAAATTGTACATTTACTTAAAACATTATGAGAGATTTTTGTGATTATGTGTCGCAATGTGTTTAATGTGTGGCCCTAGACAACTCTTCTTCTTCCACTGTGGCACAGAGAGGCCAAAAGATCTAATCCTTCATCTCCCTACTTTCAAAGAATGGACCCTAAGAAATAAAGAAACAAAATAAAGATAAGATAGATGCTTGGGGAAAATGACAAAGAGTAGGGGGAGTGGGAAGGGAGAAGGAAGAAAGGAAGAGAAGAGAAGGAGGGAGAGAGAAGGGAAGGAGAAAGGAAGGAAGGTGGAAGCCCTAATATGTAATTTTATCCAGGACCTTTTCAGTGATGAACAATGGGTCAGAGGGCAAGCCCTGCAGGATCTTGATACAAACTTACAGATAGGTATTGACTACACCTAGTGATCAAGAGCCTCACTTCAACTCAAACAATGAGAGGCAGGTGGGGAAACAGACAAGGCCAGAGCCAAACACCAGCCTGAAAATCCACCAGGCAAATAAAAAACACTGTCTAAGGTAAAAAGAGTTGAGAAAGATAGAACTTGGTTCCCAGGTTAGTCTGACGCAAACACAGTCTTCCAGTAGCTAAGTAACGGATGGAGGGGGCACACGAGGTCTGTCCAAAGTCCAGCCGTTGTTAGTATAACATGAATGATTGGCATGACATTGATGTAATCTGGCAGCCAAGGAGAGTGGACTAGAATGTACATGTGTGAACAATGACGACTTCACTTTACTAGTCAGTGGGGGTGGTAGACGCTGTTGAGTAAGCATGTGTACTGTGTGGCTGTTGCATTCAAAATGACTGAGTGAGTAGAGCAACGAATCTGCATCAAATTTTGCTTTAAGCTTGAACATTCCTCTATGGAAACTGTTCTTATGATTCAGAAGGCCGCAGCTGAGGGCAACTGGTGATTGGCAGCTTCATCACATCAACACACCTGCTCATGTATCGCATCTCCACAGAGTTATCTGGTGAAACATTGAATCACCCAGGTGACTCAGCCACCCTACAGCCCAGATTTGGTGCCCTGCAAATTTTGGTTTTTCCCAAAACTAAAATAACCTTTGAAAGGAAAGAGATTTCAGACTGTTGATGAGATACAGGAAAATACAACAGGGCAGCTGATGGCAACTGGCAGAACTATGTAAGGTCCCAAAGTGCCCACTTTGAAAGGGACTGAGGTGTCATTGTCCTATGTACAATGTTTCTTATATTTTCTGCAATGAATGTCTCTATTTTTCATATTACATGGCTGGATAGCTTCTGGACAGACCTCATATACTGGTTAAAAACAAAATGCCAGTGAATAGCTAAAGCCTGTGTAGTCCAGGAGTTATCTATATCTCAGATTTGGGGAATGATTCCTTCATGTTTTGTGTTTCTCCCAGAGCTTCTCATAGTACGATTTCCTTCAGCGCTTGTTACTGTGAAGTGTACTCATTGAACAGTCATAGAACTTGATGCAGAACAGGTAACCGAATTTCTGAGGGGGTTCATAATTTTTTCTCATTTCTATATTTCTTAACTTATAACTCTATCCTCATTCTTACTTTGAAATGTATTTTTTCTGAAATAGTTCCACCATAGTGGAAGCCATTCTGTACACAAACATGTAAATCCTCAAAGTTATAGGAAGAATAATAGTCAAGAAATGGTTTTCCTCAACCAATCAGTACATTTCCAATGTCCTGCAAAGCAGTTTAACCAAACTAAGGCAAATATATAAGACCAAGACACATCATAATTAAATTGCCAAAGGTTAAAGATAAAGAGATTCTTAAAAGCAGCAAGAAAAGGGACTTCCGCCAAGATGGCGGCGTAGGTGGACACACTGCGCCACCGCTCACAACCAGAGAGTTTGAACAACAAACTCAATAGCACAAAATAAACAACCAGAACGGACAGAATCGAACTGAGGGGAAGTCCGACACCCAGGAAGTTGGAGAGGACATACATCCAGGCTGGTAAGCGGGGCAGAACCGAGCGGAGGAGCGGAGCGAGAGGCAGTTTGCCTGGAGGGACTCACACCGCGAGCGCCTGGCCAAAGCATGGCCCCAAGAAACAAGTGAAGCCCACAGCCGGTGCAGAGAGGCCAGTGGGAACCAGCAGGGCCAAGACTGGCAGAAGGGGCAATAAGAAACTAGGGAGCAGAGGGTGATAGGGAGCCAGTGGTGAACGGATCAGGCGCCATTGCTCCCTCCCAGGCCCCGCCCCCAGAGGAAGCGTCACAACACAACGACCTAGGTTACCGGGCACCAGTGAACACCTAAGACCCCGACCCATTAAAGTAACAGGTGCACCGAGATAAAAAGAATGAAAATGGCCAAAATGAAAGATCAGAACAAATTACAACCAACGGACGAGGACATAGCCAACCTATCAGATACTCAGTTTAAAACACTGGTAATCAGGATGCTCACAAAATTGGAAGAAAGGTGGATGCAAATAGTTGAACAAATAAGAATATGCTAAAGATAATGAGGGAAGATATACAGGGAACCAATAGGGAAAAGAAGGAAGCTGGGACTCAAACCAATAGGGTGAACCAGAAGGAAGAAATGAGAATTCAAAAAAATGAGGAGGGACTCAGGAACCTCCAAGACATTTGTAAAGAACCCAACATCTGGATGATAGGGCTGCCAGAGGAAAAGAGGAACACCAAGAAATTGAATGTGTATTTGAACAGATAATGAACGAGAATTTCCCAAATCTGGCAAAGGAAATAGACTTCCAGGAAGTCCAAGAAGCTCAGAGAACCCCAAAGAAGCGGGACCCAAAAAGGAACACACCAAGGCACATCATAATAACATTACCCAAGATTAAAAGTAAGGAAAAATCTTAGAAGCAGCAAGAGAAAAGGAGACAGTTACCTACAGAGGAATTCCTATAAGGAGACTTTCCAAGCAAGAAGGGGCTGGAGAGAAGTATTTCAAATCAGGAAAAGCAAGGACCTACACCCAAGAATACTCTATCCAGCAAAACTTTCATTTAGAATGGAAGGACAGATAAAGTGCTTCCCAGATAAGGTCAAGTTCAAGGAGTACATCATCACGCAGCCTTTACTATATGAAAGGTTAAAGGGATTTATATAAGGACTCATGAGAGAAGGCACTGAGGCCAGATCAGCTACCGGGGAACATGGATCTCACTGAGATAAGAAAAGCAAAACCAGCCAACATAAGGAAGAGTGTTCTTCAGGTCAGTCACAGCCAAGACGCTTGTGAGGCAAGCAAGCAAAATATAACCGGAGAAACAAAATATAACCAGAGACATTGAAATTTAGAACAATCTGAGAGTAACCAGAGGGGAGGGGGAAGGGGAGAAGGGGGACAAGGGTATTCAGGAACTTCTATAAAGGACACATCGACAAAACCAAGGGGGAGGGTGGAAGCAAGGGAGGGAGGTGGGTTTGCCTGGGGTCAGGGGGGGTGGTAAATGCAGACAACTGTAATTGAACAACAATGAAACATTTTTTTTTTAAAAGCAGCAAGAGAAAAGGAGACAGTTACCTACAGAGGAGTGCCCATAAGATGGTCAGCTGATTTCTCAAAGAAACTTTGCAGGCAAGAAGGGGCTTGTAAGAAGATTCAAAGTCATGAAAACCAAGGACCTACACCCTAGATTACTCTATCCAGCGAAGCTGTCATTTAGAATGGAAGGGCAGATAAAGTGCTTCCCACACAAGGTAAAGCTAAAGGAATTCATCACCAAGAAATTATTATATGAAATGTTAAAGGGACTTATTTAAGAAAAAGAAGATCAAAACTATGAACATTGAAAAGGCAGCAAATTCACAACTATCAACAACTGACTCTAAACAACAACAACAACAAATAAGCAAACAACTAGAACAGGAACAGAATCATAGACATGGGGGTCATTTAGAGAGTTATCAGCTGGGAGGGGGAAGGGGGAGAATGAGGGAGGAATTGCAGGGATTGAGAAGCATAATTGGTAGGTACAAAACAGAGAGGGGGATATTAAGAACAGTATAGGAAATGGAGAAGCCAAAGAACTTATATGTATGACCCATGGACATGAACTATGGGGCGGGGGAGGGGGTGGATTGCTAGAGAGACGGGGGTATTGGGTGGAAGGGGGCAAAAGGGGAAAAATTGGGACAACTGGAATAACACAATCAATAAAATATACTTAAAAGTAAAAATAACATCTGCTTGTGGCAGAATAGGCATTAAAAAAAAAGAAAGAAATCCTAGATCTCCAGATGAATGCTTGGACTTCATCTGGGATCAGCATGTGAAACAAGATGTGTTCTCTTTGTTATAAAGTTCATGTTCACCATGAACAAGCAGAGGAAGGAAAAGAAATCATTGTTTAACACTGTTTCCTTTTGTTCTGTAGAAAAGAGTGTTTTCCTACCTTAAAGTTGCTCACCGGTTTGACGGGACCTTGCTTCCCCTGGTTCCCGCTCTACCTTCCCTTCGGTTCACTCCAGCTCTCTAAGAGGGCACAGAGAGGGGAGCAGATGCCCTGTGGACCAACAGTACTGCAGAAAACAGTGGGAAAATGATTGCTTCAAGTAGACAGTTCAAAAGGAAGATGTGGGTGCTTTTCATTTCTCATGATGTACTTCATTCAGCTTGAACCTTTGCCATTTTTTCCCTCACCTGACTAAAATAAGGTCTCCTCTTTGAGAGACTTTTTCCCTCCTTTTCCCTCCTGCTCTGGAGCCCTGTCATATCAAGTCTCAAGTTGGGCTGCTGCCCAAGGAGTCCTTAGTTAATTGCATGTAATTATGCTGCATCCTACTTTCAAGTGCTAAGCCGTTTCTTGTATCCTTGTCACACGATAGGACTGGGAGCTCCAACTGTTGTCAGGCCTGTGAGTGGCTCTCCTCCTGTCGGAACATTGTATATATCCACAGCACTTTGCTGAGTGGTGGTGATCTTTAAATATAATGCAGGACACTGAGCTACATCAGTAATAGCAGCTGCTGGCAGGGTTCCCTTGGGCCTGGTCAGCTCCGCCAAGGGAGGGCATTGCTAAGCCAGTGACACTTCTCGTTCAGACATTGAAGACAAATAAATGATCAGGTCAGTCATCTGGCAACTGGCATATTCATCCTACTTGGTAGGAAGCCTTTTACTATAACATAGACTTCAAAAAGAAAAAAAAATTTAAAGTCATCTGGGGCTGGAGACGACCTAGGGGAATTTCTTGCATGGCACCGTACTGCCTTTCGAGGGTTCCCCTCTCATTTCAAGAGAGTGCTTTCCAGCAGACTGAAAACCCCTTTAGTCAACTTAAACCTTAGACAGCTGGAGACAGAAAGAACACTTGAGCACATCTTGGTACCCATCACACTAAGCAAAGCAATCTCTAGATATTTAGAAGGAGTTTGATTTGTATCTGCATTTTTATCTGCGAGGCAAAGGGAGATCTATTTATCTTTGAGCACTTCCATTTTTTTTTAAACCTAAGCAAGAAATTAATAAACCTAAATCATTCTGGCAAGTGCTTGTCGAATCCCATTAGAAGAGGTTAGAAGAGACACATCACATCACACACTTCCATACACAACAGCATAATAGTGCACCGGTGAGACATTATTGCCCCTTCAGAGGGCAGAATTGCCAGTCACGCTCTTAGAAAGCCACTTAATTCCTCCTGGCAACTTCCTCCTGGCCTGAAATGAGATGGCACTGCCAGTAGGATGGAACTTCATATAGTGTGGCCCACAGGCACTGGAGTGACCTGGAGGATCTTGTTGAGAATGCAGATTCCCAGGCCACGTGTCCGTTGAATCAGGATCTCTGAAGAGAGAAAATGAGAATCTGTATTTTTAATATGCCCCCAGGTAATTATTTACATTTCAAACTTTGGGAACCACTTATTCAAACAGTTTTATTACATCATTAATATGGTTAACTGAGGCTCATACTAGCTTGCTTTCCCCCTTGATTGTCCTTTTAAAAATCAATCTTGTGATTTAAAAATAAAACAGATAGTCCCAGAGAACATATCAAAATGTGAAAAACAAAATCTTCAAGAGTAACCCTTGACTCTGTCACTCACACAATCCAGCCTTCAGTCCCATCCCCTTAGGACAACAGTCCCCAACCTTATTGTCACCAGGGACCGGTTCCGTGGAAGACAATTTTTCCATGGACCAGGGCTGGGGGAAGGTTTCAGGATGATTCAAGTGCATTACGTTTATTGCACATTTTATTTCTATTAGTATTACACTGTAATACGTAATGAAATAATTATACAACTCACCATAATGCAGAATCAGTGGGAGCCCTGAGACTGTTTTCCTGCAACTAGACGCTCCCATCTGGTGGTGATGGGAGACAGTGACACTGAAGTGTGTTGCTTATGTCCAGCCTAGTCTGTAATCTCGTTTTGGTTACTGTCACTGCAGGAAACCCTGCTTCACAACGACAGGATGTTAGAAACAGAAGCAGGCTTTTCGGTGCTTCTGTGGCAACCTCAGGATATTCCGCCTTGACTTTAATCCAGAACGTATGGAGATTTGAAGTTGTCTCAGACATACTTTTAAAGCCACTGTCCTTTGCGATCTCTAGCAGTTGCTCCTCTTCTAGCACGAAGTCGATTCACCTGGCTTACTCACAAATGGGCCGCGGATCCATTCCTTCCCAGTTTGGGGGTCTTTTGTGGTTGGGAAGTAATGTTCAAACTCTTCTGAAAGCTGAGAAAGGTGATCACGCACCAGCTGGGAGAAAGCAGGCCCTGGCTCAGTCTCTTTCAAAATCTCTGCTAATGTTTGAAACATGTCAGAAATCCCAGTGTTCACTTGTTGCTCCCGTATTTCCAGTTTGGCTTTGAATGCAGCCACTTTACCTGCTGACTTGAACACAGTTGTCATTCTCCCCTGAAGTGACAGATTGAGTCCGTCGAGCAGGTTGAATAGGTCACACAAGTAGGGAAGTTTTGCGACCCATTCTGTCACTGAAATGCGCTGCCAATGGTGACTTTTTCTAAAAGAAATCTCTGGAGCGGGTCTCGTAACTCAAAAACTCTGGCCAGTGATCTACCTTTAGAAAGTCACCTCACTTCTGTGCATAAGAGAGGACGTGTGTGCTCTGCGTCCATCTCCTCACAGAGCTGTGTGAATGGATGTAAGTTAAAGGCATGTACTTTGATGTGGTTGATAATTTTAATCATATCCTGTAAAACCTTGTTAAGTTCAGGTGACAGTTTTTGGCCAGCCAGCATTTCTCTGTGGAGGACACAGTGCATAGACTCACATGCAGCAGTGACCTCTTTGACCGTAGTAGTGAACCCAGCAAGCCGTCCACTCATGACAGCTACTCTGTCTGTGCATATACCGACACAAAATGACCAATTCAGCTTTCCTGATATGTAATCATTCAAAGACTTGAATAGTTCTGCAGCTGTGGTGTTGGCTGGCAACAAAACTGCACATAACATCCTCACACACATCCTCCTGACAAATGTATCACATAAAAATAAGCCTTCTTCACTTGTTGTCAACATCCGTAGACTCAGCAACCTGCATTGCATACCATGGCGACTCCTTAATCCTCTCTAACAGTTGTGCCTCGATATCCTCTGCTATTCCATCAGTTAGTCTAGTTATGGTGCTAGCTGAAAGAGGAACACGTGCCACCTGTGGAAGTGCAGCCTCTCCTAAAAGTCCATGACAAGTGTCCTTAGCAGCAGCAGGATCCACTCCTCACCAATAGTAAAGGGCTTCTTAGCTTTAGTAATGCAGTTAGCCACTAAGAATGGTGCAGACACATTTGATGACATGGTGGCCTTCAATAACTGCTTCTGTTCTTTGGGTTCACAATATTTCTTTTGAAAAGCTCCAAAGGTCTGTCTTTTAATGCAGGGTGCTTTGTCTCAATGTGGCAACGCAGTTTTGAAGGTTTCATGGCTTCATTGGGTAGCTGGTTGCCACATATTATGCAAAGTGGGCTTGGAGAATGTGAATCACCTGTTGCAATGAACCCATAATTTAAGTAGGACTCAGTATTTTCTTTTAAATGCGGCTTTCTTTTTGTTCACAGTCTTAGAGTCTTCTGCTGTCTCATCATTGGGTCTTTCCCCTTTTCAAAGAAACTCTGTAGCAACATTTGATTTGTTTTTTACTCATTTTGGCTAGGGTTAGCTTGTGGGCTTACCAAAACTGTGACTGAGACAAGTGCGCAGTGCGGGAAAGAGGCGCTGATGAAGTGGTAAATAAAATAGTGGGCAGGCCACACACGGACTAAAATAAGTGTTGGACTCTGATAAAGCCTGACACCAAATGCAACTGTGCAATTGAAGTACACCACCTCACTTGCCACTATACCACCTGATGAAGCTTAATTGTCACTTGCCACTCACTGGAAGGGTTTTGATATGAGTCTGCAAGCAATTGATCTATTATGGTCTCTGTGGTCAAACCTGTCTGCTAATGATAATCTGTATTTGCAGCCCCTCCCCAGCACTAGCATCACAGCCTCAGCTCCACCTCAGATCATCAGGCATTAGATTCTCATAAGGAGCACGCAACCTAGATCCCTCGCACGCACAGTTCAAAGTAGGGTTCGCACTCCCATGAGAATATACTGCCATGCTGATCTGACCGGAGGTGGGGCTCAGGTGGTAATGTGAGTGATGGAGAGCGGCTGTAAATAGAGATGAAGCTTTGCTCACTCACTGGCCACTCATCTCCTGCTGCCTGTGGCCGGGGGGTGGGAACCCCTACCTTAGGAGACTGCTCCTTTGCATGGCTGTCCAAATGCTGACCAATCCCACAGGGCAGTTCAAGAGCCAGAAAGGCTCAGGGTTCCAGGATGATTACTTCATGATGATCATGCCTTCATGATGATTGCTTGTATGACTCCAGGCAAGTGATGTAACCTGTATAAGCCTCAATTGCCTTGTGCACATTGTGGAGTTAAAGATAGGACCTACTGGATAGGATTAAATGAGACATTGTCTGAAAAGTCCTTAAGAATCAATGATTATAGCTAGTTTTATCATCAATAACCCTTTCAACTTTTAGGTCAGAAGTCCTTGTCTCCAAGGACCGACAGCTTGCAGTCAGTCATTGTGCTGCCATAATCAGAACCTTGTATTCCTTTACCAGAGAAAGCTCGACTGCCTGTTGCAACTGAGTCAAAGAGCAGGGGACAGCTCACTCCTTCTGCAGCCGATCTGCTGTAATGCAGCTGCTGACTCCCACGGGGTGGGTAAAGGAGCTGAATTAAGCGCATTTCCATGTCAATTCTGTCTGCCTCTGGGAGCACCTCTCCAAACGCTCATGTATAATCATGGTACCAAAAAGTGGTTTAAAAAGTGGCTTATCATCCTTCTTCATGATCTCTATTAGTACCTCCAAAGCCACTCCAAATAAACACAATGAAAGCAAAAATCATGTGCCTTCCATGCCTGAAGTTTTAAGACCTGTCCTGAAGCCCACCATTCCAGCAAGAATGCCTCCTCCAGATTCCACCTGTATAGACGTCCTAGAGTCTCCACTACCTGGGAAAAATCCGTCTGCTGTTGACTATTGACTGATTGACTGAATAATGGCGATGCTCCCTAGCATTGGATACATCATCCTCACATCAAATTTCTAACGTGTAAAAAGGAAACATTCATTTAAGTGTTCATCAAATTAATGGAGTGCTATCACATGCTAGGCCTGGAAAAGGCACTGAGGACTCAAAGACGAGTAACATGCAGTCCTAACCCTACCAGAAACATACCTTTTAGTGATGCATACATGTCTTAGAAATTAAATGGTACAAACTATGTGACAGATACTACAGACTCAGCCCAAAGCCAGAGCGTCACAAACGTTTATTTCTTTACTTAAAAAAAGACAGACCTCTTTCAGAAGTTTCTGTCTTACTGATATTTATATGACAAACAGGGGTTGGACAGATTGGAAATGGTTTTAACCACACTGTCATAGAAATTTCAAATCTCCAAAAACCGCCATACATTTCTAAAACATCTGCCTGAGTATTTTAAGAATCCAAACACACACACACACACATGCACACAGGTCAATGACCCCCTACTAAACCTGGAGAACAAAAATCTAAATTAAAGAATCTGAGGTCTTTAGTTTCAAGTGGTAAGCTAGCATCCACAAAGATCAATACTGACCAACGGCTTGGCAAAAATTCCTGAGAAATGCTCTATGTCGCTCATTTTTTCCAGTTTCATTCTCATAACACCATTGGATAAACCAGATGCCATGAGGTGACTCTTTGGATCCAAGTCATCCACAGCAATTACAGGCCTGGCACGAAGGCTGCAGTACAGGTGAAGAAAGGAAGAACAGAGTTTCTTCTCCTCCTTGTAGAGTTATGTGGCTTGGCAGGCCTGTCCCTTCTAACTATGTGACATTAACTTTCCAACCCTTATTTTTCTCATCTCTAAAGTGGGGGTAATAATCACATCTTCTGTGTAGCATTGATACAAGGAGAGATAGGCTGAGCACCTGACTGCCATACACCTGCCTATTGGGAGCTCTTGTAAAATCCCCATAGGCACGCCTGTCATTATTGAAGAAGTGGTCCAATATACTGTCGTCACCATCATCACCATCATCATCACTGCCATCATCATTGACAGGCTCCAGCCTTAAGATTCATTGGGGGGAAAAGGACTCATTTTGGAAAGGAGGACACCCAAGCAAAGAGAGAAAGAGAACTAAGTTTGGGCCTTTCTGGGCATTTATTATGTGACAGTCACAGAGCTAAACACTGTATCCACATCGCCTCATTCGGTCTTCCCACCAACCATCACACGAGGATGATGCTATTACTAGAGCTCCCATTCTAGGGCTGAGGAAACTGATGACTGGAAACTGGAGTCACTTAACGTCACACAGCTAGCACAGCAGAGCTGTAAGTGGCAGCCACAACCCGTGCAAAGAGGAGAAGGAACGCTGTCCCACCTGCTTTCCCCCCCAGCCCAAGCCTTTGCACAGGACAGGCTAAGAAACCTGTCACACGTTGGTAATTCAAGGCAGCCTCACCTTCTGGTTTGTTTCTTGGCTTTGTTTTGTTTTTTAATATATGATCTGTACTTCTCTTTTTCCTCACAAAGCACCCTTTCCATTTTTTTTCAGAAGATAAAGATACTAAGTAACTACCAAAACAACAACAACAACAACAACAAAAGTCAGATAAATAAATTTTAAAAGATACTGCCCGGCTGGTGTGGCTCAATGGATTGAGCGCGGGCTGGGAACCAGAGGGTCCCGGTTCGATTCCCAGTCGGGGCACATGCCTGGGTTGCGGGCCGGGTCCCGGTGAGGGCCATTGTGAGAGGCAACCATACATTGTTCTTTCTCCCTCCCTTCTCCTCTCTCTGAAAATAAATAAATAAAATAAAAAAAAAATAAATAAAAATTTTAAAAGATACTGTAGCATTAATTTAATTCTTTCCTTTCAGTTTATGGGCAGAATCTTGGCTTGGGAAGAATCCTACATAATTATAATTTCCTTGCCTCTGTATTTTGTTCTTCTTTATAAGCTTTTTTTTAAGCTTATAGATGAAGATCTTTTTCAACAAAAGAAAGACACTTTGAAGGAGCCAGCTGTGTGTCTCTCAGCAGCCGGGCCCCTGGCATTGCAGAACCTCGGCAGCTGGCAGTGAGTGTGGAGCGTGGGAAGAGAATGTCCTGCCCCTCCTGTCTCTCTGATGTGAGTCCACAGGTGGAGGAGTTCCAGCAGGGGAAGGTGGGAGCCCAGGTTTGCCTTGAATAATAGCCGAAGGGGCCTAACCTTGGAGAGGACAAGACACAAAGGGGCCCTCATCCCTGCACAGCGTGGCAATGCACCACGCAGACCTGCCTCTCTAGGAAAGCTCGTTTCGCTGGCAACTGCCAACAGGAGAAACAATATTTGTTTGTTGTTAAGCTGAAATGTGAAACGAATGCCCCTTCCTTTCTCTGCCACACACGCAGGAAAGACACTGTGATCCTTCTTTCCATGCATGTAGAGAAGAAAGGGAAGCGCAAAGAAGGAGGATTTGGGTTCTCAAGCCCACACAACAGTCAGTGTCAAGGAGACAATAAAAATGTAGGCGCCTGACTCCCAGAATGTTGGGATGTTTGGAAGGGTTGTAAGGCAAAGGTTTCCACCTATGCCATTTCTGTAAGTTGAAAACAGAAAAGTCCAAATTGTGACATAAACTCCATCTGAATAGTACAAACTCCAAATCTATTTTTCATATTTAAATAAAAATTTTAAATATTTGTTCTCTCTATAGATTGCTATGCAAATGATATATTTACAGGTACTAACACATGATATAATGTAATTATAATGACTATCTCAATATGATAATTTTCTATTTTTTATTTTTTAATATATTTTATTGATTACACCATTACATTGTCCCATTTTTTTTCTAATTTTTATTCCCCTCTACCCTGCACACCCCCTCCCACCAGCATTCCCCCACCCCTTAGTTCATGTCCATGAGTCGTACATATAAGTTCTTTGGCTTCTATATTTCCTGTACTATTCTTAACATTCCCCTGTTTATTTTGTACCTACCAATTATGCTTCTTATTCCCTGTACCTTTTAGCCCCATTCTCTACCCTTCTCCTATCCACTGATAACCCTCCATGTGATCTTCATTTCTGTAATTCTGTTCCTGTTCTAATTATTTGTTTAGTTGTTTTTAGGTTCATTTGTTGATAGTTGTGAGTTTGTTGTTGTTTTTTTATTGTTCATAGTTTGGATCTTCTTCTTTTTCTTCGATAAGTCCCTTTAACATTTCATATAATAAGGGCTTGGTGATGATGAACTCCTTTAATTTGACCTTATCTGGGAAGCACTTTATCTGCCCTTCCATTCTAAATGATAGCTTTGCTGAAGACTATACTTTCAGGGATCATTTCTATAGTTCATTACTAAATGATAGTTTTGCTAGATAGAGTAATCTTGGATGTAGGTCCTTGCATTTCATGACTTTAAATATTTCTTTCCAACCCCTTCTTGCCTACAAGGTTTCTTTTGAGAAATCAGCTGATAGTCTTACGAGAACTCCTTTCTAGGTAACTATCTCCTTTTTTTCTTGCTGTTTTAGGATTCTCTCCTTATCTTTAATCTTGGCTAATGTAATTATGATGTGCTTTAGTGTGTGCTTCCTTTGGTCCAACTTCTTTGGGACTCTGAGGTTCCTGGACTTCCTGGAAGTCTATTTCCTTTCCCGGATTGGGGAGTTCTCCATTATTTTTTCAAGTAACTTTTCAATTTCTTACTCTTCCTCTTCTCCTTCTGACATCCTATGATTTGGATGTTGGGACATTTAAAGTTGCCCCAGAGGTTTCTCAGCCTCTCCCCATTTTTTTGAATTCTTGTTTCTTCATTCTGTTCTGGTTGAATGTTTCCTTCTTCCTTCTGGTCCAAGTCATTGATCTGAGTCCCGGTTTCCTTTCCATCGCTGTTGGTTCCCTGTACATTTTCCTTTATTTCACTTTGCATAGCCTTCACTTATTCCTCTATTTTGCGACCATACTCAACCAATTCTGTGAGCATCCTGAATATCAGTGTTTTGAACTCTGCATCTGATAGGTGGCTATCTCTTCATTGTTTAGTTGTATTTTTGGAGCTTTGATCTGTTCTTTCATTTGAGCCATATTTTTTTTCTGTCTCAGCACATCTGTTACATAGTAAATGGTGGAGCCTCAGGTAATCGCCAGGGTGGGACAACCCACAATGCTGCATTGTGGCTCTGTGTGTGGGGGAGGGGTCCAAGAGGGAACAGTGTCACTTACTTAGCTCTCAGCTGGCTTTCAGTCTCTTACCCCACTACCCAAAAGCAAATTGGGCCTTTCTGGTGCTGATTTTTGGGTGGGTCAGTTTGGGTACGTTCTAGGACACTGTGGGTCTCTCCAATGAACTCTCCTGTGAGGCTGGGAGTTTCTTCTGCTGCCACAACCCTCACAAGTATTTACAGTCAGAGGTTTTGAGGCTTTATTTCCCCACACTGGAACTGTAGGTTGCACAATCTGTCTCACTCTCCAGTTGTTCCTCCCGGTTTATCCACACCTAAATGTGGGACTGCCAGCTCCAGCAGCCACTGCCTCGCTGCAAGTCCTTTCCACCATGGCTGCCCATCTCTGCCTCTCCTACCAGTCTGGATGAATGTTTCTTTTTTAAGTTTTTGGTTGTCAGACTTCCATACAGTTCAATTTTCTGGCAGTTCTTGTTATTTTTTGTTTTAAAATTGTTGTTGTCCTCCTTGTGATTGTGTGAGGAGACAAATTGTATCTACCTATGCCTCCTCTTGCCTGGGTCAATATGATAATTTCTTAATTATTTTATAATCAGATACTTCCAGTGATTGCCTGGTCCATCATTTAGCTTTAATGTAACAAGTAATTTTAATAAGCCATTTACTCCCCATCTGTCATGGGGCAGGGGTGGGGCTGGGTGAGGAGGGTGGAGGGATAGAGGAAAAAAAGAGAGAAAACTCATAAACAGGGACAACAATGTGGTGATTGCTGGGGGAAGAGGTAGAGGAAGGTGTAGTGTTGAGAGCCAACCTACACCCAATCCATGACACAGTCAGGATGGAGAGGACGCATCTGCACAGCAGAAGCGACTGTGGCAGTTCTCCTACATATCTCTCCTTGCATGCTTACTTTTGCTAAATAATTGGTTGTAGGATTTTTAAATATTGGTACTTTACTACTGAAAATTGGCACAATTCTCATGACTTGCAGACAACAAAAGCCCCTAACTAAAGCTGGCTATTTCCCCGACATGAAAGGGTTAAAGATGAAATTAAGCTTAAGCAGACCAGCTGCCAGAACGCTGAAAGAAACCATTGCTAGGAATGCCTCCTGAACAGTTATCACTTGGAGGCTCAAGAGTTACTATCTCTCTATTACCCTGGACAGGAATGCTTATTATCAAGACCAGATAAATAAAGAAGGTAGAAGTTTTAGCTAAATATAATGAGCTGGAAGATTTTAGTAAAAAGTTATAGATATGGCAAATAAGGTTTACACTTCAGAAAACTGCAGATAAGGCCGATACTGGCACCTGGGAGAACAGCCGACCACCTGAGGCACAGATAATGTCTACTCCCTGGGAGCAGCTAATGGCTATGGATAGAAATGCCTCAGCCTTCGTGCCTGTCCCCCTGGACTTCAAAGTGCAAGGACTAACTTTTACTCAAATCTTTAAATTACTAACTTAGAGCTATCCTAGGACCTTAGAATATATCTAGCTATTAATTAGTGCCTGAAATTTTGTGCCTGATACTGTTCTTAGTTAATAGATTGATAATCCTCCTTATCAAAACAACCATTTGTTCAGCATAATTGAAATCTGAAATGTTCTGTACTTTTTATAACTGCTCGTGTGTCAGCTTTTTCCTGCCTTAATGATTTGTACCATGCATCTGTTTCTTTTACTGATTGTAAAACCCTCCCTATAAAAATAAAGAAAAATTCTCACAGGGTGTCAGTCGGAGCTCAGAGGTCTGGCTGTCCCAGCTAGATCCCTGAGGTCTGGCTGTCCTCCTGCACTCCACTGAGGGTGTCTGGATTCTTTCCCTTTCGCCCTACTGTCCATCCTTCGGGGACCCGGAGACCCGCCAAGGCTGGACCCCAGCAGTGTAGGAGGATAAATGGTAGTAGATGAAGACAACTTGGGGTAGTGAACACACAGTACAGTGTAGAGACGATATGTTATAGACTTGTGCATCTAAAACCTGTATAATTTTATTAACCAGCATCACCCTAATAAATTCAATAAAAAGGAGAAACAACTTGTGAAGGTGATTAAAATGGGGCTGATGAAGATCTCATCCCAGGAGCAGGAGAGCCAGCTCTGCCTTTCTCTTGATGTTTCTGTGGGCTTGAACTGATCATATTGTCTCAATCCATAGTTCATTCGCAGGAATCTTTTTAAGCCAGTGTCCATTTTGTGGACTAGACAATATGATCCATAAATCTATATAACCACATGCACATAAACCTCCATACTCCCCAACCCACCGAAAGCAATAAATAAGTGAGGACCCCATTGCCAGTGCTGCCGCCCCCATGCAGTGGAACTCCCACTCATTCTTGCACTACCTCATGATTATCTGACAGAGGGACTGGTGAGCATTCCAATGTTAATATGGGCACTAAATAGAAAACAGAAATTCTGTCTAGTTTGTTTAAAATAATCTAAAAGCATGCTAAATAGCATAAGAAGTAGAATGACTCCCAATACAAAATTTAAAGCACAGAAATGATGAATAAAACATGTTGTCGCCCATTGAAATGCAGAGCTAAGCTTGAAAGAAAATAAGATAGAGTTTAGGAGCAAAAGGGAGGAAGATGCTGGAAACTAGGTGATAAGTGGCAGCTACAGCTAACCTGTGTATCTTCGCCAATCCCTGTAGCCAAGAGCCTCTCCTTCCAACAGCCACACAGCAGCCAGGAAGACAAGGTGGAAACCGGAACTGAGACCCCTGTATAAAAACCAGGTCATTAGGGCACATTTAGTGAAAGAATGGAAAAGAAAAAAACATAATAAAGTTAATTTGCAGTCAAAAGGATAAGAATATTTGTCTTAGTCTAGGCTCAGGAGAGAAAAAAGTGCCCCCTAAGCATTGTTAACCTTATGATTGCCCCCACACAGGCTTAGAATCTGAATTTGTACCCCCAAAGTGGTTTAGGAAAAAACAGGCACTACTTAAAGTACTCCAAGATTGGTAGCTACCCAGTGTGCCAGCTAGAAGCAAACCCAAATTAACTCTGGAAAGAAAGGTTGTCAACCCAAGCTCAGAAAAGTCCCAAAGATAAACCACCATAGAATATAGATTCAAAATTCAAAAGAGCATGATTACTCAAGTTGTTATGAGTGAGAAGCAGGGGAAACAATGGCCAGCAGAATTAGAGCCCTAGGAATTATCAAGTATTTAATACAAAATAAATATAGTAAAATGTTCAAATAAATTTAAATGAAATAAAAATGCTAACAAGGAAAAATGATTATCATAATATTTAACTTAAGAAAAAATACTAAGCCCTGGCCAGGTGGCTCAGCTGTTTGAAGTATCATCCCATACACCAAAAGTTTGCAGTTTGGATCCCTGGTTAGGGTACATAACTAGGTTGTGGGTTCAATACCCAGTTGGGGCACTTAATGCAAGGCAACCGATCAATGTTTCTCCCTCACATTGATGTCTCTTCTCTCCCCTCTTACTACACTCTCTAATGTCAATAAAATATATCCTCAGGTGAAGATTAAAAATAAATAAATAAATATTTTAAAACTAAAAAAATTTTTAAAAGAAATTCTGTGGGGAGGTTAATCCACAGATTAGACCCAGTTGAAATGAGAAGTACGAAACTAAAAGGCACATCTGAAGACATTATCTATAATGCACCATAGAGACAAAAAGAAACTAGGAGAGAGGTTAAGAGACTCAGAGCCCAACTAGGTTACACCACAGATGGATAAGACTGATTATTCAATTTTGTTTTGAGGTTGCTTTTACATTGGCTTACTCCTGAAGCAGCAAATAGGGAAATAAAGGCATTATGGTTGGAGACACATGGAGGGCAATGTCATTGCTGCCCCCCGGTAAGTTTCAGAAGCAACCCCAGAATGTGATGCTCTGTCGGTGCTGTGGAGTGAGGTGCCCACCAGGCTGCAGTTGCCTAGACCTGATCTTAAAAGATAAGCTGTTACCAAGTAACTTAACCATGTTCCAAAACAAAGCTCAAGAATATTTATAGGGATAAAAACACATACAGAATTCAACAAGGTGACGTGAAAAACCCAACATGCACACTGGAAAGGAAGACGTACAATGTTTTCATTCATGACAGCATGATTGCATATGTAGAAAATCCAATTGAATCTGTAAAATAATGTAGTAGAACTAGCAAGTAAGTTTAGCATGGTGGAAAGACACACATTTAATATTAAAAAGTCTATTGTATTTTAATACATTAACAATGAATAATTAGAAATTGAAATTTGTAAATATATCATTTAAAATGCATCAGAAAACTTAAAATTCTTAGGAAGTAATTAACAAAATATGTAGAAGACCTATACACTGCTAAGGAAACTAAGAAGACCTAAATAAATAGAGGAATATAATTGTTGTGAATCAAAAGATTCCATAATATCAAGATGTCAATTTTCCCCAAATTAATTTACAGAATCAACACAATCCCAATTAAAGTACCAGCAGGCTTTTTTATTCACATTGAGGAGATTATTCTAATATTCATCCGGAAACAGAAAGGACCTACAACAGGCAGAACAGCTGTGAAAAGAACTACAATGAAGGACTCTCACCACTTGCTTCAAAACTTAATATAAAACAACAGCCAAAACCTGGAAATAACACAAAAGTCCATCAATAGGCAACTGAGCAGACTAACTGCAGTATAACCACGCAAGGGAATGCCACTCAGCTATGAAAAGGAATGGGCTATGATCGATATGCACAACAAGAATAATTCTCAAAATAATTGTGCTGACAAAAGAAAACAGACAAAAAGTTCATACTGTGAGATTCCATTTATATAAAAGTTGAGAAGATGCAAACAAATCTACGGTGACAAAGGTAAATCAGTGAGGGCCTTGTGGGGTGAGGGGTTGAAGGCAGGAATCACCAGGGGGCATGAGAAAACTTTTGGGGCGGTGGATATTATCTTTGTAAAAGGATTTAAAACACCATGAGAGCAAGATGCCAGATTCCCTTGCCTTTCACACACCTCCTTTTCCTTTTCCCCTCCCCTTCTTTTACTTTCTTCTCCTCCCTTCCCCCAAACGTTGACTATCCAACAAACCACAAGAACTGGAAAAATAGCTTTCAGGAGAATTGTTCTGACTGTTACAGAGATGGGAGTGCGCTAACTATCCCAAACAATAAGCACAAGTAAAGGGGACCGATCTCTAACGATTCTAGCTGTGAGACTGGCAGCACTGAAAAACTCAAACCTCTTCCTGAGTCACAGCACAGGGACACGTATCTGCTCTTCTGCTCGCCCTACAAAACCCCGGCCCTGCTTTCAGTGGGAGCTAGCTGATCCTCACATCTGCCAAGCGTTCAACCTTTATTACAGCCACTTAAACATCTGAGATCTTGACCGGGGCGATGCTGTATACATATGTGAAAACATTAGATTGTGTAGTAGTTTAAATATGTGCAATTTATTGTACATTAATTATATCTCAAAAAAGCTGTTTAAAAAAATAAGTTGTACCTAAGGTGGAAAATCAGGCAGAAGCATCCAAACCTCAAAGTGGCAAACTGATTAAGTGCTGGAGGCTACCAAAATATTCCACAAATCTTTTCCTGGGTCCAGAGCCCTTTCTTCCAGACTGAGCCCCACACTAGAAACCCTCCCATTCCTTCTTGGGAAGTGTTTACCCAAGTGACGACCCTTCCACACATGTGACTTGCAGAGGGAGCGCTCTCCTTTTTTGGCTTCATTAGCCTTTATTCAGTCAGCTCTCTTTGTGCCCCCAAGGCTATAAAAATTGGCATCTCATCACCAGGCTGAAAAAACAAGACTATAGTTTCTCTTCAGATCAAATAAGTCCTTCTCCATTTACCAAGACAATCAAAAGAGATGATTCTCAGAACTTCTATATGAAATCACATTCATTGTTTTACAATGAGCATATGTATTGCAGACCTAGAAAAACACAGTATGCAAAGGCCTGGGCATATACTCTTGATCCTCACCTTCTCTTCATGGTTTGAGCTGTGGTTTCTAATATCACAAATACAAACAAAGTACATTCCTTTACCTTTGGATAAGAAAAAGTAAAAAAAAAAAATCTTCAGCCTTCTGCAATCCATGAGTTTTTATGACACTGGGCCAAGAGCAAGGGGAAAAGTCAAGGGTAGAACCTGCCTCCTACATCCCGACTCAATGCCTTTTTGTACTTTTCTAGCATAAGTAGAGCAACTAATCAGCCAAGGTAACAGATAGTGAGTTAGCAGTGCTAACCCGGTTTCCCATGGGATGAGAAAGGCTCCAAAGATGCTGTTACAGGATACCTCGTTGAATTACCAAGAAAGAATGAACAGGAGAATGGAGAGAGAGGATGTTTTCTTTTTTCTTTTTTTAGATTGGCCACTTGAGGTTCTTCCCACCCTCAGTGGTCCAGTGTACTCCTGCTTACATAGAGAAATATGTGAATAGAACCTGGAGGAAGAAATTACCATTTAAACAGGGCTAGTGCACACCAATGCACCAGTGGTACTAACAGAATGACTTGGGTCTTGATACTTACATGAGCAATCCTATCCACATGTTCCTGGGATGTGCTTGCCACATCCTGGTCCCACAAGAATGATGCTGTCACAGCATTACCCTATGAAAACTGCATTTACAGTAAGACCGACTGAAATTCAGAGGCCTCCATATTGTAAAAACCAAGCAGTCAGCTTATTCACCACAATGCCCTCTGGTCACTTGCATCTTTGGAGTATGAGTCCTAAATCTTCCCAGGAAAAAAAAAAGACTAAATAAAACATAACCACATATTGAGTTCACTGGGTCTTAAATGAGCCACCTGATTCCATATAATGTGAAGGATGTGTGCTAATTGCAATGCAAGTTATTTGACAACTGTTGGTAGCAACATCAGAATAATTTTAAACGTGATTGGTCCCTGTGTTCTTTCACCCACAGTCGGGGGGGGGGGGTTGGACATTGGCTGTGACGAGAGGGGACTTGTTGGAGATCTAGCATCCATGGGCACACTGAAGTTAGTTTGCTTGTGGGGTATAAAGTCTTTCAGACACACTATTTCCTGTTTGCACCTCTTAATTTGTGTATGTGATGTTAAGATCTTAATTTGCATTTGAGATGTTAATAAAATATTCTTTACAATTGCTAAAAAAAAAAAAATGTATGCTGTAAGCCCTTTCTGATTTCAGAAAGGAATCAGGATACGAAAGTCCTATACCCACCATTCCTGTATCTTAAAAATCTCTTTATCCCCCTTCAGTAGTTAATCTCCATTACTAGCTAAATATTCTTATTAAATGTTCTCCATTCAAATTATTTGTATGGTTTTTTTAGGATACTTCTTGGATTTGCAACCTGCCCAACTATACCTCATGGCCCAACGCAGCGCCCCACACGTTCAATGGCAACAGCCCTCACTTTACGCGTCAGTCACCTCCACTCGACTGCAGGCTCCCTGCGGCAGTGACTGCGGGAGGTAGGAAAGCGCTAGAGGCAAGGGCTCTGTGGCCAACTGCTGGGTTCACGGTGTGGCCCCAAACACTCAAAGGCGTGTTCTGAACGTTCCTCGTAAAGCTGACTGTGAGGCTTAGCAGAGAAAAAAGTAGAAACTCTTAAGCATTGTGCCTGGGTTAGAATACGTGCTTAGTATAAGTTAGCTGGTCTTCCTATCTTACCCATCTGTATACTCCCAACGTTGTGAAACTAGGAGCTGCTGAGTGACTGTTTAATGAGTGAACTCATATCTATTATAAACAAGTGAATGGATGAGCTTTGCCTCTAAGATGAAAGACAAAAAAAAATTTATAGAAGAACACTTTATTTTTCCATTGTTGGAAAACCTATGGTTCTGGAAATCATTTTCCTATATCCTGCATATATTCAATGGAGGTTAGACAAAGTAGGAGAAAAGAAAAATTCTGCTAAGTGAAAGAAAAGTGCATGGGGAAGGACATAAGAGATAGAGGACCATTCAGAGAGAGGACGTGAACCAAGTCTGGGAAATAAAAACCAAACCAAAAAATGTTTAAAAATATAAATAAATGTGAGGCGAAGCAAAAGAACAAATGGAAATTATACAGAGAAATATTAGTTAGCAAGAAACATAGCAACCTAGTTCTGTATGAACCATCTCAGGACTTTTTTTTAATTGTTGTTCAAGTACAGCTGACTTGATTTTCCCCCACCACACGCCCCGCCGCACCCCTCCTGCCTTCCACCCTGAATCTACCCCATTCGGCTTTGTCCACGTGTCCATTATACATGCTCCTTGACGGCCCTCCTCGTTTTCCCCCAGTATCCCCCTCCCCGCCCCCTCCGGTTATTGTCAGTTTGTTCTTTATTTCAATGTCTCTGGCTATATTTTGCTTGCTCGTTTGTTTTGTTGATTAGCTTCCACTTATAGGTGACATCATATGGTATTTGTCTTTCAGGACTTTTTAATAACCATGACAAGAACACTCACACTTTCCTTATATCATCTGAGCCTGCAGCTGGTTTTGGATTCCTTTGCCTCCTCTTTCTCCTGCTCATGTCTTAGGGTCACTGAGAATTCTACCCTAGAAGAACCACCCTAGCAGGGGCCATCACCCTGAGATATTTGTCCTCTCACTTGGCCACGGGTCCTAGCAGCAAACTGAGAACTTCACTTCTGCTCGCCTGCTCTTCATGGGCTTCATTTACAATGGCCAATTCGAAGGTTTGCTTGTTTCGTTTTGTTAGAAAAATAGGGAGAAGTCTCTCCATTACGAGAAGCAGGCACTAACAGGGGTGCCACCATGGGGAATTTCCCTGTCTCAAAATGAAACTGGGTTAATTGGGAAGGGCATGGAGAATTACCAAAGCCCAATTAACAAAATCTAAAGTCTCCCAATTAACAAGGTAATTGTTCAATGGCTTTGGGGCAGCACTTAGAGCTTGAGGGGGGAAAAAAACACTTCTTCCTGGCTTACTCAGAGAGTAGCTGAAGATCCTTTCCATTCCATAAAAGGAGCCTAGAAGTACAGAAAGAGCTTTCAAGAAGTTTGGATAGAATATACTTGTGGAAATCTCTGAATGGACACCATGCGTCCTGAGGAGGCCAAGCAAAAATATTTCTTGCAGGTTGGACTTTAGCTCAGTGGTACCACCAACGTCAAAACCTCCACCTACGAGTGACCTGACACATACACAGAACACTCTTGGCCACCCCTCCCCAATTTCTGTCTCCTCGCTCTGAGTGTTACCTGTGCTCTAACACTATTCCTTCGTTAATACACTGTCCCCTCTTGGCTCTCTACAGTTGTGATAGCATTTGCTACGTACCAATGATTTTTAAATCAAGATACAGTATAATCTCCGTGAAAGATCGAAACAGGAGGAGTGGGAGAGAGAACACTTTTCGGGGCTCATCCCCTGTGGGAGGCCTCTCGCTGGAGACTTGTGGCTCACCCTTCGCTCGCAAATGGAACTTCTGTGAGATCAGGGGGCCCCATGGAAAATTCTCACAACAACTGAGGGGAACAGCACGGTTCCTGGGAGCATAAACACCTCCGTCACGAAGTAGACACTGTGCTCATAAGGCGAGCTCAGCCCTTGCCGTCACAGGGACAGCTGCCATCTGCCTGCTCTTAGTCCCCTGCACAGTCTGTGCTCTCTCTGCTCCAGGCTGGGCAGGGAGCCAGCCGTCCCTGCTCTGTGAAGATGGCAGGCAAGGGTGCCTACCATGTGCAAGCAGAGCGCCCTGCTGGCCTCACAGGCTGGGTTCGGGCTTGGATCTGCGCCTACTCTTGCCTGCGCCAGCCTGGGCCCATGGGTGCTTCTCCTTGGACGGCCAGTCAGCTACTGAGATTTCCCTTTGCTTGCATGATGTTGTTGACATCCTTGAAACAGATTTCTGGTTTTGTTTTTAATGCTATGATGCGAGGAGGGGAGAGAAAAAATAAGTTGTGGATGCTGAGGCCTCCCACTAGCAACACTGGGAGCTAGCCCTAACAGGAACGCGTTTTCTGAGGTCCGAGTCTAAAATAGCACCATCTGCATCTGAAGTCAGCCATCGTGGGCATTCTGAGTTTCTTCAACCAAGCCTGTTGCTATCCTCTTTCCTTTGAATTACCAGAAAAGTTCGGGGGAATAAGAAAGATAATTTCTACTATTTGGGCCTCAAAGCCTTTAGCCAAATGTTAATTGTACATATTTCTACTCTGCCATGTAGTACCTGACACCCTTCGAGAAAGAAGCTGAGGTTTCTTCTCTCAAACAGATGGAATAGTTGGTGATTGGCCTGTCCCCACACACACAAAAATTTCTAACACTTTTGCACTTGGGCCTGTTTAAGTTTTATTTATTTATTTATTTTTAAGATTTTATTGATTTATTTTTAGAGAAGGGAAGGGAGGGAGAAAGAGAGGGAGAGAAATATGAATGTGTGGTTGCCTCTTGCGCTCCCCCTACTGAGGACCTGGCCTGCAACCCAGGCATGTGCCCTGACTAGGAATTGAACTGTAACTCTTTGGTTTGCAGGCTGGCACTCAATCCACTGAGCCACACCAGCCAGGACTAAGTTTTCATTTTTAATATTCTCTCCTCCATGTTTACCCGCTATAATCCTGGGAATTATGAACACTTGTAGAATATTCATATACTAGGTATTTTTAATATAATAAATCTCAAGAGTAATATTCTCTTAAATTCCCACTCACTGTAGGAAAAGTCAGAAGCTGAAACTCATCAAAATACTGGTGGCTAATTTGCTTTAAAAGTTCTGCCTCTCCAGAGAAGACAGTCTGGCATTTTCCATAGAAACCTATATGAGCACTTCAGTCTGTCATTTAGGGAAGGAATTCCCTACAGATGAATATAGTGAAGCCAAAAGTCTCATCATGCTCGGTGGCTGGATTTGCATTGGAAGCTCCTTCCCACAGAGCACAAAAGAAACTTGAACCAGCTCTGGTCCTCATGTCACCTCTATATTAATGACAGTCACGGCAAACAGTGGTTCAGCTGCTCAAGTGCTGTGACTGGCACAGTTAGTGGAAAGTAATAGGAGATGTGTCAGGGAAGACTGTAGGTAGCAGAAGTGATAATGAGACCGAGTGTGATCCCCAGCTCCCATCAAAATTAAATGTGCAAGTGTCTTTATTCTCTAATTAGACATTTATATCATTCACTTTCCAGCCTTCAGAAACATCCAAGGAGAGTGTTGAGCATGCCAATTTTTCCATTGACCTTTCACAGCTTTGCAAAGCAAACATCCCTGGGAGTAGTGGGGTGCAGTGCGGGGGGGTGGGGGGCGATGTTGGGAGGGTAAGGAGTACAGATTTAGCACTCACTCCCAAGTCAAGCACAGTCAGCCAGTCCCTCAGCAAGGCCCACTGTTACTAGCAGAGACTCTGAGAGAGAAGGTGTCTGCTGAATGTTTGCATCTCAAATCCAAATCATTTATCCCATATGCTACAGGCAGCCTCAGATCACAGAAGCATTTTTCTGTGGTTTCTGAGTAGAACAGCTTGTCTCTTCCTGATGCTTTATAAGCATAAAGAAGAAGAAATAAATACTCAAGTCTTGGGTAAGTTATAGGCAAAAGCTTCGTGTGTCGCATCTTGTGACTGTAAACACTCATGCTGTCTTCTCTCCCCCCTCAAGCTTTTGGGAGATTTAGGATTTTTCTGAGACCACAATCATCTTTATCAACATGTATGTTTTACTCAACCCATTTCTAATCTTTGCTGTCCAAGAGATGCCCATCCCTGTAATGAGATGTAACAGGGACGATCAGTGATACTGTGGAAGGGGCAGAGGCCAGAAACGGTGGAGACCTTTGTTCCAGGGCTGGTTCCCCTACTCACTAGCCATTTTGCCTCAAACTAACCACCTTGCCTCTCTGGGATTTGGTTTTTCTATCAACCAAAATGAGGTGAGGGGCAGGAAGGACTGGCCATCGCAGCCAGCAACGTGCTTCTCCTAACAGTTATTGGCCAGGCATATTCCTACCCTCCAGCCACTCACATACACCCCATAACATGCACACACATGCATGCACACACACACAAGTATATTTTTAAGATATTTAAAATGTAGAATAGTTTTTAAATGAAGGCAGAGGATGTTAGATAAAAAACCAGCAGAACTCACATGGGCCCCCAGAAGGTCTTCCAGGAGAGTTCGACCTTTTGGCATCTCTGGGCCACACTGGACGAAGAAGAGTTGCCGAACCACACATTAAATACACAGACACTAATTAAAACTGATAAGCAAAAAACAGTTTTAAGTTAAGTTTACAGTTTCATGTCGAGTCACATTTACAGCCATCCTTGGCCGTATACGTCCTGCAGGCCGTGGTTTGGACACCCTGCTAGAATCAATCGTCTCAATGACAACCCCACCTTAAAATGACATAATTATTTCCTTCAAAATGCTCGTCCCACAAGCTTCCTCCATCTTGGTAAACAGCAACCCATTCCTCTAATTGCTCGTCAAAACCTGGGAATCCAGTTTCACTCTCTTCTCTCCCACCCCACATCCCATCCACCGCCAAGTCCTGCCTACCTCACCTTAAAATACTCTTCCACTCAGAAAGCCTCTCCCTTAGTCTCCTAAGCGTTTCTCTATTTTCAACAGCTCCCCCCCCCACCCCCCACCCCACCCCCACACACACACACACACACACGCCAAGTATATTCTCAACACAATGGCCAGAGTATGTCTTTTAGAAAGTAAGACTGATCACTTGTCACTCCCGGTCCGAAGCCTCCAAAGGTTTCTTTCTATTAGTTCTGACTTGATCCCTGCCCCCCGGCCCCGCCCCCACATCCCGCCCCCAAGCCCCCCCCATCTCTGACCTTTGCTATTTCCCCGTTCTCTCTGCTGCAACTGCACCAGCCTCTCTGCTTTTCCTCCAACACACCAGGTACATACCTACCTCAAGGCTTTTGCCCAGAACATTCTTTCACCGCCACCCCCACCTTCAAGGTTTGCATCCTCATTCTTTTCAAATCTCTCATCAAATGGGAGTGAGAATTCCCAATCCCCACCCATCCTGCCCTTGACACACCAAACCTCCTCACTCTGTCTTATCTTACTCTGTATCTTGTCTGTTTATTTACACTGTCTGATTTCTTCCCCCAGACAGCCCCTGTAGAATATAAGCCTCATGAGGGCAGGGGCTTCGTCTATTACATTCCTTGCTAATCTACCACATAGTAGGAGCTCATAAGTCATCAGGAAATGAATAAAAACACATTATCAGTGACTATCTACTCTGGGAGTCTAGTGACAAAAATAGATACAGTAGTGAAAGAGGTCAACATGGGCAAGACCTAATGCAACTTGCATTTTAGTGAAAGAAAATGTACTAAATAGAGAATTTATTAATTTATCTATTTATTAAAGTTAGATAATCTCTGGTAGTAATAAAGAGCAATGGAATAAACAGAGCTAAGGGTAGGGATGAAGGACCACTTGAAACAGGGCAGTTGGGAAAGACCTCTGGGGGAAATACTTAGAGCAGAGATCTGAGTGACAAGAGGCGGCGGCCAGGTGTGGGAAAGCACTCCAGGCAGAGGGGATGGCAATGTAAAGGCCCTGAGGCAGGAACAAAGCTCAGTGCACTGCGAGAACCAGCATCAGCGGGGCTGGATCGTAGTGCGCCAGCGAGAGCCTGGGAGGGGGCAAGATCACAGGGGGTCAAAGCAAAGCACTCGCATTGTATTTTAAATCTAATGGGAAGCTATTGGAGAGATTTAAGAAGGTGAGCGATAGAGTTTAATTTACATTTTTAAAAGATTACTCTGACTTCTCTGTGGAGGATGGGCTTTCTGTGAAACAAGAGTAGAACCAGTTAGGAGGCTGTCTTCCAGTTGTCCAGAGAAAGATGGTTGTGCTTGAACCAAGGTATAGTGACAGAGAGAGAGACGAATTGTCTGGAAGCTAAAATGGGTATTGTTATGCCAGTTTAAATAAGGAGCCGAACCCTACAGAAGCTGAGGTGCCCTCAACACAGCACTGCAAATGAGTGCCAGAATAAGGACTAGAACCCATTTCTCTCAATTCCCGGCCCAATGTCAGGAAATTAGTGAGAATTCATCTACTGAATTCATTAGTTCTAGTAACCAAATAAAGGCCTTTATCTCTAGCAAAAATGTCTCCTATAAAATCTTGCCTAAGCCTCTTCCCCTGAGCTTCAATGCTTCTCTCATCAAAGAAATCCAAATTGCAGATGTGTCTTAATGTGACAGGCAAGGGGCCACTAACAAGTGTCCTTCCCTCATAGCTGCACATGCAGTGCAGAGCTGAGGCGTCTGGTCCACCAACTACTGCTTCTGGAGAGAGGACATGCCTTAGAAGATGGAAGAATACATACAAGGGTGTGTGTTGCCAGGCTGGTCACACCGTCGCAGCGTGCTGCTCGGTCTCATGTACCGCATCGCAGAACAATCGTTAGAGGAGAGGAAAGGAGAGCAATCTGTCTATAGGTGCCTTTGCATCTCCCATCATCATCATAATCCTCTCCCCAGAGTGTTAACTCCCAGATCCGCCAGGGTCCACTGAAAGGCAGACCTCCTTGTCAATAGTCCCTTGTCAGGAGTCCCTTGTCAGGAGCCATTGAACAGCTTCTGGGAGTGCGATCATCTGACAGCTCTCCAGTGAGCCCTCTGCAGAGAAAGCCACTTCAGCCAAGGTCACACTCCTACCAATAGCAGCCCGAATCAGTGACCCATTAATAACAGGGATACAACAGCTCAGCCCCATCACTTCAATTTGGGGCAACTCTGAAGGGTCACCCCACTCATCAGCAGAGGCTTTTTTTTTTTTTTTGCAAAAGTATCACAGTTCATCCTTTCTCTGTGTCCAACCCCACTCTGCTAGAGAGAAGTAGCCTGACCCCATATCTCAGGGACACATAACAATAATGCTAAGTAAATTAGGGGAAAAATGCAAAGGTGTGTTATTCCTCTGTTCCCTACTGTTGTTAGTAGAAATGACCAAATGCCTTGTGTCATTGTACTTTAAATTCAAAATTACTACCAAGGAGAAAGAGGACCATTTGTTATTGCCTAAGAAGTTCCCACCCACATAATGACTAGTTATGAACATGCATATTAAGTAGATAAGTTAAACTTCTGAGTATTTACATAGAATAGCAATAATAACAATAATTTGTTTTTTAAAATTCCTAATGCTCCTGAGCATCCCTGCCTTCTTCTCAATCTTCTGACTAGAGCAAACAGGTTGCAAGTTAAAAGAACAGATTTTAGACAAAACAAGAAAAAATATCTAAGTGTCTAAACAAGCAGTCCCAGTCAGCCCAGGGAACCAGGAAGCTCCCCGCTGGAGGAAGAATTCAAGTAGGAACTGATTAGAATGTCACAGAGGAAATTTAACATCAAATAACCCTGAGGATTTCAACCATGATTTGCTTTAAGTATCTATTAGTCTCATTACAAAATATAATCTTTCTAGATAGACTATTACTTCTCTATGTATCTCCCCTGAATATAGAAACTCTGTCCACTCCTAAAAGAACACAGAAGAACTCAGAGTCCCATATTCCTGTGGCAGGTAGGGACATTTCCACCCTAAAGATTGTAACTGCCTTGACAAACTACACTTCCCAGGGAGAGCACAGATGTGGGATGGGCAGGTTAAAAAGAAGCCTGGGCTCTGCGACTTCTGCAAGTGGGGACAGGGCATCTCGGCTGCCAGTCCCAATAAAAGTTCCCTTTTGTGGCCCAGCATCCAGTGGCTCACCTCAATGGCTTCACAGAAACTGTGAGCAGGATCATAGAATCCAAAAGCCAAAACAGAATACTTTTGGGGCAGATAAACAAAGAAAAATCAGAAAAGAAAATTAAACCTTATGATCACACACAGATATCAGTTGGAGTTCTTTCTAGAATTAGATTAGCATTTCTCCCAGACAAAAATGATTCTGCAGAATTTAGAAAAGAAACAGGCATTTTTCTTTGATCTCTTTATGCTTCCCGTGAGGACGACCTGTAGAATATTTTCCAACCACTAAGGTGGAAATCCTCTTCATAGAAATAACATGTTTCTTCAACACAGTCTAAATCACTCGATGAGACTGACCTTTATAAAAAGGAAAACCAGTCCTGATGTTTCCTACTCTCTCAAAATGATTGGCATTGCTTCCAACCACCGAAATAATTTGTTTCCCCCGCTTCTACTTAGATCCAACGATACAGAAAAGCAATAAAATGCCACTGACAAAACAGCTGTACAATTTTCAGTGCTATGGAATGGCCGTTTTCACTCATAAAGTAGTTTTATTTTCATTTAGACCCATAAATGTACACACTGTTGGGGGTGAATATGAATCTCCCAAGTTTGTCCATAAACGTTCTGAATGAAAAAGTGCGAAGAGTGAGTGATGGGATGTAAAAGGCCTTTGCAGAAGCTTGTCCGCTTTAGCCTTTTTATTCTTTTTTTTTAAACTATATTTTATTGATTATACTGTTACAGTTGCCCCATTTCCCCCCTTCACTCCCCCCTCCCCCTTACCCCCCTTTCCCCTCCCTTTAGTTTTGTCCATAGGTCCTACACATAAGTCCTTCTGCTCCTGTACTTCCTATACTGTTCTAACCTCCCCTTGTCTGTTGTCTACCTCCCATTTATGCTACTTGTTCTGTGCCCCATTCCCACCCTCTCCCCC